>CM037631.1:114375874-114433374 GCA_015227895.2 Colaptes auratus
AAGACATTAACTGATATGAGCAGTCAGTGTGCCTTCCAGATCTGCAGGAGCTACAAGAAAGCTGGGGAGGGACTTTTGAGGGTGTCAGGCAGTGATAGGACTGGGGGAATGGAACAAAACTAGCAGTGGGTAATTCAGATTGGATGTTAGGAAGAAGTTCTTCCCCCGTGAGGTGTGAGAGCCTGGCACATGTTGCCCAGGAGGTGGTGGAAGCCTCATCCCTGGAGGTGTTTTGCAGCCAGGCTGGATTGGCTGTGAGCAACCTGCTGCATTGTGATGTGTCCCTGCCCATGGCAAGGGGGTTGAACTGGATAACCCTTGAGGTCCCTTCCAGCCCATTCCATGGCAAATCTCTCTTCTTGTGAAGAATGTCTTCCTAACATCCAGCCTAAACCTCCCCTGGCACAGCTTGAGACTGTGTCCTCTTGTTCTGTCATGGGCTGCCTGGGAGAAGAGACCAACCCCCACCTGGCTACAACCTCTCTTCAGGTAGTTGCAGGTGGCAATAAGCTGTCTCCTGAGCCTCCTCTTCTCCAGACTAAGCAACTCCAGCTCCTTCAGCCTCTCTTAGTCTTCATTGGATCTCCCAAGCAGCACTTAATTTGAGATTTGCCTGGTTTGCCGGTAAACTGTGCAGGTCATCCTGCTCTGCCACATTACCAGGTTACACTCATGTTTCAGAGCCCAGCTGCAGTGTAGAAGGTCTTGAGGTTTGCTTACCACGATGTGGAGGAGCATGAGGTGGTGCTGCCGTGATGAGTGCTGCAGGTTTTAATGCTCAGCAGCACAGTGAAGAAATGCCCTTACAGGGCATCCCATGCTTTGCTTTAGAAAGCACTTACATAGCTATTCTCTTTTTGATTGATCTGGCTAGCCTGTTCTGTTCTGTTCTATTCTATTCTATTCTATTCTATTCTATTCTATTCTATTCTATTCTATTCTATTCTATTCTATTCTATTCTATTCTATTCTATGGCATAACTCTGGGCTGGCCTCATCCTCAGATGGTGTGCTCAGTCCTGGAGGGTCCTTGCTGGAGGTCTTCAGGGCAGCCTCCCCAGGCAGGCAGTGCATGCACTGAAAGCACTAAGCATTTATGAAGTCCTTTAAAAGTCCTTTTTAAGAAAGAAATTAATAATGAGGGAAAAAATTGTGATTTAAGGCCACACCTAAACCCTGCTATAATCTTCTATCTGTGCCCATAGTTACTCTTCTGAGGTATTTGGGAAAACCCATAAAGCATAATGAGATCCCAGTTGCAGTCTGTGTGTAACTGCTTTGGAGCAGCTAGGTTGCAAGCAGACTGCTAATGCGGCTTTGTTGCTGCTGGAGTAGTTTGCCAGCTGGACATTCCCATGCAGTAAGAGCTTGCAAGCACTTGCCTTTGCTTCCTGCTGCAGGCCAAATATCCATGAGCTCTTTAACAACTGCAGAAGCTACCAGCATCGGGGAGGGGCTGTAACCAGCTTCCAGCCTGGCTCCTCGCAAGTGTTTTGGGGTGGTGAAAAGATTCTACCTCTGCAACACTTCTTTAACACAGAAAGACAAATGGGTTGGGTGTGCTTGCCATGTCCTCAAGACTTTAACTGACACAAGCAGTCAGGATCCAGAAATTTTGTCACTGGGTTAAAATAATGTGCTGCCCAGGGAGTGGTGGAGTCACCATCCCAGGAGGTGTTGAGAAGAGCCTGGATGAGGCACTTGGTGGCCACGGTTGAGTTGATTGATGGTGTTGGGTGATAGGTTGGACCTGATATCTTGAAGGTCTTTTCCAACCTTCACTTCAGTTCAGTTCAATTCAGGTCATTCAATTCAATTCAGTTCTGTTCAGTTCTGTTCTCCTCTAAAAGACAATGCTGAGCTCATGTAGTAAAATGTGAAGACTCCAACATAATGTCCTTTGGCTATGGCACCAGCAATTTATGGTTTCATAAGTGAGTCTGTTTCTTCCAGCTCCTCAGAGTCTTCTCACTTCTGTTTTCTTCTGGCTTGCTCTGGGGAATAAGGGAAGGACCACACCATGGATGGTCTCTGTATCTCCCTGGGATTGCAGTTGCAGCACTGGATGCTGAGGTGCTCTGGTGACAACACAGCAAGCTGCTTAGTGAGATAACTGGCTGGGTAATTCTCACTGTGAACAGAACTGATGATGAGGGGGGCAGCATTACTGATAGCATCTAATCAAGAAACAGTGACACCAAAGGGTGCTTAGGACATCTAATAACCAAGCAAGGAGAATTTTACTGATGCTGAGGTCTGTCTCTTCCATAGGAACCCATAAAATGTTCCTGATGTTGCTGAGAGGAAGGAATGCTTTTGCTGAGGGACTAACACAAACATCTATGGTTTTACCAAACTACCAGGCTCTAATAACAGCTTGCCTTGGGGGTTGTCTCTTCTCCCCGGCCAGCAGCACCAGCACAAGGGGATACAGTCCCAAGCTCTGCCAGGGAGGATTAGTCTGAGGTGAAGAAAGTTCTTCCCCAGCAAGAGAGATTGGCCACTGGATGTGCTGCCCAGGGAGTGGTGGAGTCCCCATCCCTGGAGGTGTCAAGGGGATTGGATGTGGCACTTGGAGCCATGGTTTAGTTGGCAGGAGGTGTTAGGTATCAGTAAGAGGTTTGACTTGATGGTCTCTGAGGTCCTTTCCACCCTGGTTGATTCTGTTATTAAAAACTATCAAGATTGATCATTACCTTGAGGCACTTACTGTTAACCTGGAGATGAGGAACTTGTGTGCAGCTTCTCCACGATGGTAATGCCTTGTATGTATGGAGTCATCCCGTGCTCTGATTTGAAGCAGAGGTCAACCACAGCCTGAGTATCATCTAGAACCTGTTCCCTGCCCCAGAAACTGTTGGCTTTGATTGTCCTTGTAATGGTGAGTTTGCAAGGAGCTGAGTGCTGCCCTCCACATCTTCCACTGCTCCTTGGTCCCAGGTCATAGTTTCATACTATCAGTCAGGGTTGGAAGGGACCACAGGATCATCTAGTTCCAACCCCCCTGCCATGGGCAGGGAACCCCCACACTAGATCAGTTTGCCCAGACCCTCATCCAGCCTTGGTCTTGTTGAAGCTCCTGAGTTGGCTTGTGCCCACCTCTCCACCTGTCCAGGTCCCTCTGGATGATCCCTTCCCTCCAGCCTGTCTGCTGCACCACACAGCTTGGTGGTCCATCAGCACCTTGCTGAGTGCACTCAGTGCCACTGCCCATGGCACCCACAGATGTTGACCAAGCCTGGTCCCAGGCCTGATCCCTGAGGACTCTCTTGTCCCTGGCCTCCACTGGACTGGGACCATTAAGCCACACTGCAGGTCCCTGCAGGAGCTTGCAGAAAACCACCACCACTCCCTGAGCCACTTGGCACTGACCTCAGCAGCTGTGGCCTGCTACCTACTACAGTAAATTTTTCACAGGTTTTCTGTTATAGTGAAAAAGGCTTCCAGTTTGACTGGCATTGTCCCAGGGAGAGCATGCCTTCAGAGGTGCAAGGAGCAAAGCAGCCTGTGTCTAAACACAAGTGAAACCTTCCTGCAGCCCCTGAGGAGCATGCCACTGCTCAGAGCAGGTAAAATATGTAGAGTCATGAAAAATGTTCTGCTACATTCTGGCTGTGCAGCCTCGAATTGCTGCTTTGTCCCCCCAGACCTGCAGAATTCTTGTCCTCCCCGAGATCCTCCCTGACCTGAGGGGAAAATCCATCACTTGGTGATGTTTTTCTTTTGCAGAGTGGTGATTACACTTCTGCTCAGGAAGTCATCTTCAGCCCCGCTGGAAAAATGTGAAGCACCATCAGGCACTGTGAGATGACTACAAACGCCTACATGGCTCTAAACTTAGGCAGCACTGACAATGTGTGCCTCACCACTTATTGTCTCCTTGCTGTGGGCTGCAAGCTGATAATTTCACATGCCATCATTGATTGATGACTTCAGCATCTCTCTCTAAAATACAATCCATCTTAGCACTGAGGCATTGCATTTGTTTGTCCCCTTGTTCTCTGCTCAGTGGCAAATTAGCACAGCCTGAGAGGGTTGTCCTGGCTGTAGCTCCAACCCATTTGGGTTTGCTAGCTGTGTCCCCTCTTCCCAGCCAGAACTTCCTCCTGGTGGCTTGTTTGGTTTTGTTTCCTGGTTGTAGCCAGCTGGGGTTGGTCTCTTCTCCCAGGCACCCTCACCAGGACAAAGAGACACAGGCTCAAGCTGTTTTCAGGGGAGGTTCCAGGCTGGATGTTAGGAAGAAGTTCTTTCCCAGCAGAGAGATTGGCCATTGGATGTGCTGCCCAGGGAGGTGGTGGAGTCACCATCCCTGGAGGTGTTCAGGAGGGGATTGGATGTGGCACTTGGAGCCATGGTTTAGTTGCAGGATGTTTGTTGACAGGTTGACTTGAAGATCTTTGAGGCCTTTTCCAACCTCATTGATTCTATATTAACCATATTTGGGGTCTGAATAAACATTTAAAGCTCCTCCAGACTTTATTGCAGACCCAACATTCACAGAGTGTGATTGCAGTCCTGCCCTTGGCATTCAGCCCCACCCGTGTTTCCCAGGTCTGCTTCTGTGGCTTTCCCACTGTGGTAGCTTTAGGCTATGCTTTCAAAAATGTTTCACAGATCTTGAAGAGAAAAGTGGTAAAATGTAAACAAATCACTATTGGGTGTGAAAAGGGAAAGAATGGTAAATCTAAGCAGTCCCACTGGAAGAGGTAAGGGACTAAAACTAGTTGTCCCAAAACAATCTCTCTCTTCTTTCTTCTGCTTGACCTTGGCTGAATTGTTTTGGCTAAGTCTACCATCCCTCTGCTCCTTTCTCTTCTCCCTTTTGTACAGGGGTAACTGGGGGCAGAGAGGGAAGCTAGTACTTCCCCTGGTCCTTGGCCAGGGGGAGGTGCTTGTGCTGTTTATGAGTTGCAAATACCTGTAAATATTGTAACTCCTGTGTGTTTTGTACACATTCATTGCATTCCATTGTAGATTGTGGTTTTCCTTGTAACCACATTTGCTCCCAGCTGAGCTGGTCTGACAAAGTTGATGTTGAGGGGGAAGTTTCAGCCCACCACACCCACGTAAACCAGGGCTCTGGACAAGGACAGGGGTGTTCTCTGTGCTTCCTGTATGGCATCAGGATGCAGTCAGGCCATGCCTGCTGGTAGCACAGCCCCCGTGCCTGTGTTTCCAGCCCGTGGCAGCAACACAGTGATGTGTATGCACACCCCAGCCTGTGTCCCGGCTACACAACGGAGCTGAAAGCTGCCCAAGCTGTATGATGTCTACAAGCAGATTGTCCTTGTGATGGGAGCCGAGTCGCAGGACAGCAGCCTGTGGGACTATGCACGCAGAGGTGTGGACTTTTTGTTGTCCTTCACAGCAGAGGCCAGTCTAAGTTCTAAATGGGCTTTTGCCTCCCTGATTTTCTTTCTGCATGTCCTAGCAACATCCCTAAACATTCCATGGGTTGCCTCCCCTTTCTTCCAGAGATGGTACACCCTCTTTTTTTCCCTTAGTTCTATTAAGAGTTCATTGACCAACCAGGCTGGCCGTCTGCCCCGGCGGCTCATCTTCCGGGACACTGGCACAGCCTCTTCCTGAACCTTCAAGAGCTCTGCCTTGAAGCAGCTCCAGCTCTCCTGGACCCCTTTATTTTAAGGGCTGCATCCCAGGGAACCTTCTGAGTTAGTTCCTTGAGTAGCCTGAGTCTGCCCTCCTGAAGTCCAGAGTGGAGTCTTCTTGCTGCCCCTCTTGGCTTGGCTGAATAACGAAACTTAATATCTCGTGGTCACTGGTGCCTAAACACCCTCCGACCACCACATCACCCACCAGCCCTTCCCTGTTGGTGAAGAGGAGGTCAAGCATGGCCTTACCCCTGGTAGGTTCACGCAGCACCTGGGATAAGAAGCTGTCCTCCATACCTCCAGAAACCTTCTAGACTGCCTTCTTTCTGCTGTGTTGAGATCCCAGCAGATATCAGGCAGGTTGAAGTCGCCCATGAGAATGAGGTCAGGTGACCTTGAGACAGCCTTAAGCTGCCTATATATGCCTCATCTACATCTTCCTCCTGGTTGGGTGGTCTATAACAGACTCCAACCAGGATGTCTGCCCTGCTGCTCTTCCCTCTAATTCTTACCCACAAGCACTCAACCCGGTCATCCTGATCTCCATCTCAACGGCATCTAGTGCCTCCCTGATGTACAGGGCCACCCCTCCCCCCCTCTTCCTTGCCTGTCCCTCCTGAACAGCCTGTAGCCTTAAGTGTCTGTGTGAGAGGTATGAAACAACTGGGTGATGTTAGGGGAACATGCCCCTGTGCTCAGCACTGGTTAGGCCACACCTTGAGTCCTGTGTCCAGTTCTGGGCCCCTCAGTTTAGGAAAGATGTTGAGATGCTGGAAGGTGTCCAGAGAAGGGCAACAAAGCTGGGGAGGGGTCTGGAGCACAGCCTTTGAGGAGAGGCTGAGGGAGCTGGGGTTGCTTAGCCTGCAGAAGAGGAGGCTCAGGGGAGACCTTCTTGCTCTCTCCAATTCCCTGAAGGGAGGTTGTAGCCAGGAGGGGGTTGGTCTCTTCTCCCAGGCAAGCAGCACCAGAAAGAGGACACAGTCTCAGGCTGTGCCAGGGAGGTTTAGGAAGAAGAGAGATTGGCCATGGGATGTGCTGCCCAGGAAGGTGGTGGAGTCACCATCCCTGGAGGTGTTTAGGAAGAGACTGGATGAGGCACTTGGTGCCATGGTTGAGTTGATTAGATGGTGTTGGGTGACAGGTTGGACTCGATGATCTCTGAGGTCTTTTCCAACTTGGTTAATTCTATTATTCTCTTCTATTCTGTTCTGTTCTGTTCTATTCTATTCTATTCTATTCTATTCTATTCTATTCTATTCTATTCTATTCTAACATCTTCATTATTCTTCAGTGGGACCTCATGTGCGGCTGCAGCTTGAAACTCTGATAGAGTCACGATTTGCTGCTCCTTTTTGGGGGGGGAGAAGGTGAGGGGTTGTGAGTCAGAAGGAGAGCATGCTTACAAAGAGACACCCACTGTGCACTCAAGAGACTTTGCCTTGGTTCACACTTCTGTCCTCCCACCTGCAGCCAGTCAGGCCACAAATGCACAGGGGATTGTGAAAAGCAGGGGGGAACCATTCGTGAATTGGAATTTACTGGCAGGATGAGCAGACAAATAACAGCTTTTCAACCCAATTTCTGTTTCAGTGCTCTGAGGCTAGCTGGAATGTGGCATTCACATAAAGAATAACAACAACAATAATACACATAATTGTGCAGGGAAGGCTCCCACCCCGAGAGCACTCAGAAAGCTGCACTGCAGATCCAAAATCACCACAGCTCACATTCAAAACGTGGAGGCTGGAGAGCTGTGCTGCCCTCTGGACCCACAAATGGGATCCTTCGTTAACTTTGACATACTGCTCTTGAGCGCATGGAGAGGCAGAGGGTACGAATGAAGGGGAGGGCATGAAAGGTAGGTTGGCACAGCCCTGCATGGAATAGAATAGAATAGCATAGAATAGAATAGAATAGAATAGAATAGAATAGAATAGACCAGGTTGGAAGAGACCTTCAGATCATCATGTCCAACCATCACCAATCCAACCCACCTGAACAACTAACCCATGGCACCAGCAGCACCCACAACAACCCTCCTGACACCTCCAGTCCAGATGATGGCACTCCACCACGTCCACGGGCAGCCCATTCCAATGGGCAATCACTCTCTCTGTATAGAACTTCCTCCTAACATCCAGCCTGAACCTCCCCTGGCACAGCCTGAGACTGTGTTCTCTTGTTCTGGTGCTGGCTGCTTGGGAGAAGAGACCAACCTCTGCCTGGCTACAACCTCCCTTCAGGTAGTTGTAGAGAGCAATAAGGTCACCCCTCAGTCTCCTCTTCTCCAGGCTAAGCAACCCCAGCTCCCTCAGCCTCTCCTCATAGGGCTTGTCTTCCAACCCCTCACCACTTTTTGCCCTTCTCTGGACCCGTTCCAGCAACTCAACATCCTTCCTAACCTGAGGGGCCCAGAACTGGACACAGGACTCAAGGTGTGGCCTAACCAGTGCAGTGTACAGGGGCAGAATGACCTCCCTGCTCCTGCTGGCCACACTGTTCCTGATGCAGGCCAGGATGCCATTGGCCCTCCTGGCTGCCTGGGCACACTGCAGGCTCATGTTCAGCCTACCATACCACTGAGCTCACCTGATTCCACAGCCTGAGTGCTGAGATGTGGGAAGTCAGCAGCTGCATAGCTCCTGCTGTTAAGTCATTGAAGTAACACTTGAAATAGCAGAGGGGGATGGCTAGACAGGGCCATGGTGTTTTGCCTGCACTGCACACACTGGCTGGCTCCTTTTCTGTCTCAGTACACACACACACACTGGTGCACACATAAATATTACAAATAAGAGGTAAGAGGAGGAAAAGTTACAGCCAAGGGAAGCTGGTTGCTTGCTTGGTGGTGCTGCATCATGTATTGCAAACCTGAAGATCCAAGATACAAGTTGTGTTTATCTTTACAACTCCAGACCTGACATTATGGAATGGAATAGAACAGAACAGCATTAACCAGGTTGGAAGAGACCTTTGAGATCATCATGTCCAACCTATCACCCAACACCATCTAATCAACTAAACCGTGGCACCAAGCACCCCATCCAGTCTCTCCTAACACTCCAGGATGGTGACTCCACCACCTCCCTGGGCAGCACATTCCCATGGCCAATCTCTCTCTTTATGAAGAATTTCTCCCTAACATCCAGCCTGTTATAGTCTCTGAAGATCCCATGGTCACTTTTGAATTGTCTTTCACTTTGATAAAAGCCCACATCGTTGAGCATGTAGTCTCAGCTCAGATTCACCACCACCCCTGAGTGCCTCCCCTTGCCAGCTTCCTCTGCCACCTATGAGCCTGTGAGAGCAGAATCCCAGTTTTAATTCTACATACAGAATTTTGTGGGACTTTGGAACCTCTCAGGTACTCCAGAGACCACAAAGAGGGAGTGAATTGCTGGATCAGGGCCAGAACCTTCCACGAAATCCCCAGATGTTGTGGAATCTGAAGTTCCACCCTCCCTCTGCCAATCATGCTCCCAGCTCAATCAGCACACAGCATCACACAGAATCAACCTCGTTGGAAGACACCTCCAAGATTGTTGAGTCCAACCCATTACCCAACCCTACCCAACCCATTACCCAACCCTATCTAGTCAACTAAACCATGGCACCAAGTCTTTTCTTAAACACCTCCAGGGATGGTGACTCCACCACCTCCCTGGGCAGCACATCCCAATGGCCAATCTCTCTGTGAAGAACTTCTTCCTAACATCCAGCCTAAACCTCCCCCCTGCACAGCTTGACACTGTGTCCTCTTGTTCTGTTCCTGGTTGCCTGGGAGAAGAGACCAACCCCACCTGGCTACAACCTCCCTGCAGGTAGTTGTAGAGAGCAATGAGGTCCCCAAAGGGAAAAGAAAAAAGACAAAAAAGTAAAGAAAAAAAAGTAATGAAAAGGAAAGCAGGTGAGACAGAGAGAAACTGAGACCCAGAGAGAATGTCATCATTACAGAATTGGTTTAAAAATACAGCTTCTTCATGGCTGCTCTCTCCTTTAACCCACATCAGATGTTAATTTCTGAAGCATGACAGTGTGGTTATTTTTTCCCCACCTGGTATTTTCATCCACAGTACCCCATCTCCTCCTCCAGTTTCTGCAGCACCCTCTGCAGTGACGTTTCCACACCTCAGCCAGACTCCCCGGCAGAACTGCAGTGGGGTTTTCATTTGTGGCTGGGTGCTCTCCATGGCTCCAGACTCCCATGAGTCAACAGAACTGCCTCTCAGCTTCTTGACGTTCCTCCTGTGCAGTGACTGACGTGCAGAGCAGGAGGCTGTAGCCATGCATACACACACCGAGCAACCCGCGTTTTGCCCTGCCCCTCTCGCCGCGCAGCCTGAGGCGTGCAGGCAGCTGACTCAAGCGACTCTGCCGCTCGCTAGGCGCTGCCGCTCCCGCAGCTGCCTCCCGGCCGCTGTCACGAATCCTTTCTGATGACAATGCTGCCTTTTCAAACTGTGCAGGTGAGCTCAGGAGCTATTTCTTCCTCCTGTTCAAATATTTGTGCTGATTTGGCACTAATGACTCAAGCTCTTTATTGCTCTGTGTGGGAGTTTCTGCTATCCCTCTTGAAAGACACTCTGGGCTTTGGGAGGTTTTGTGTTTTTCAAGGTACAAAGCTGCAGACAGTAATTTCTGTCTTGGCTGTGGCCCTGAGCAGAAAATAGGTCTCTGTGAATCACTCAAGGAGAAGCTTTGAAAGGGCAACGAGGCTGGTGGGAGGCCTTGAGCACAAGCCCTACGAGGAGAGGCTGAGGGAGCTGGGGTTGCTTAGCCTGGAGAAGAGGAGGCTCAGGGGAGACCTCATTGCTGTCTACAACTCCCTGAAGGGAGGTTGCAGCCAGGAGGGAGTTGGTCTCTTGTCCCAGGCAACCAGCACCAGAACAAGAGGACACAGTCTCAAGCTGTGCCAGGGGAGGTTTAGGCTGGAGGTGAGGAGAAAGTTCTTCCCAGAGAGAGTCATTGGCCATTGGAATGTGCTGCCCAGGGAGGTGGTGGAGTCACCACCACTGGAGGTGTTCAAGAGGGGGTTGGACGTGGCACTTGGTGCCATGGTCTAGTCATGGGGTCTGTGGTGACAGGTTGGACTTGATGATCTTTGAGGTCTCCTCCAACCTTGATGATACTGTGATACTGTGAAATTACTCTTGGGTATCACCTAGCAATATGGATATCATATTGATCACCATCTTCATTGGCTTGTGAGTAAGGCCAGAGCTGCCTTTCAGTGTGGATCCAGTGGGATCCTTCTGCCCCAACATACATTTTCTGTAGTATCTTCCATAGTATTTCCATATTCTTGTCCATTGGAGGAGAGGAAGAAATGCTTGACCTACCCCAGAAAGCAAGGGAGATCCAGGCATGCAGCCCAGCCAGTCCCCCAGATTTGTGCATCCCATTGCCAGATTGCTCTATGCAGGACTTGCTAAGCCTTCAAATCTTTCCTGAGTGGATACAGCTCATTGACTTAAAATTAATTGTATTACCAATACAGAATGGCCATTTGGGATCCCCATGTCTCCCTGTATTTGGGGTTTATCCCTGTGTTTACTCTGACATTCCACTAATGGTTCTGCTCTTCCCTTTAATGCCTCTTTATTTGAACAACAACTGCAGAAGGTTTGACTATGGTCTAAAGTTATGTCAGGCTCTGTTCTGCCTGACTCGGCGCCACTGCCTGAGTCCCAGGTTTGCTCTCCAGTCACAGAGGGCTGAGACTCTCCAGGGCGCAGGAGAGGGCTCACAGGAGTGGCATCACTCTGCAGAAGGACCCACGGGCACCAGTGCATCTCGGCACTGATGGCTGGACTCCAAAGGGCTCAGCTGCACGGCTCCTGCCTGAATCTCTGCTGTGAAACAAGCACTGCCACGTGGACTTGCAGCATCTTCACAGAGAGAGTTGTTAGCTATTGGGATGTGCTGCCCAGGGAGGTGGTGGAGTCACCCTCCCTGGAGGCGTTCAAGAGAGGATTGGACATGGCACTTGAAGCCATGGTTTAGTTGGTCCTGAGGTGTTGGGTGACAGGTTGGACTCGATGATCTCTGAGGGCTTTTCCCACCTTGTTGATTCTGTGGTTCTATGATCTTCAGGGATTGTATCTGGATGCTGCAAATCATCTTATTTGTCCAGGCTTTTGAAGGGAGAGACAGAAGTCTTCCAGATAGCTACAGCACTTAGGCAAGTGAAGGAGGCCAGAAAGAGGTGGAGTGGGTTAGTGCAGGGGCGCTTGGGCAGAGAAGATAATACCAGGCTTGCTATGGATAACTACGAGGCAAAGGAAAGGGCTGTTCCCCATGCCCACCATGGACAAGATTACAGATAAGAAGTCAAAACTGCTATTAGGAAGATTCACCTCAGAGAACATGAAAGAAACTTAATTTAATGAAGGTCCTAGAGAGAAAGTGGTGGCTGTGCAGCACTGATGCTGGGAACCAGATGAGCAGAGCCTCTCAGAGAAGGCTTTGCACAGACCATTACAGGTGTGGCTGCTTTTGAGGCACAGACAGGCTTGGCAGCTTCTTTGTGTTCTCCTTCATTGGAGGTGATCAGGAGGAGACTTGCTGGGGTGCTTGGTGCCATGGTTTAGTTGTTTAGGTGGGTTGGACTGGTTGGTGGGTTGGACGCGATGATCTTGAAGGTCTCTTTCAACCTGGTGTATTGTACTGTATTGTGTTGTGTTGTGTTGTATTGTATGGTATTGTATTGTGTTATTGTATTGTATCTTGCAGAGGTGACAAATGTAGCCAGGCTTTTTCTTGCAGTATTTTATTTGTTCCCCTCATTGCTTCACAGAGAGTCAGCAGGCACTGGCTTTGTGACTGAAATTCATCCTCAGTCCAGAGCTGCTGGGTGCAGAGCAGATGTCCTCTAACTTCCTACTTCAAATGCCCAGCTTACAGCCTTTTGCCTGTGGCCTTTCTTCAGCACTGCCAGCTAAGCTGCTGGGTGGATGAAGCATCTTCAGGGGATCTACCAGCAGTCTAGGCCCATACTGGTGCATGCTTTTCTGTGGACAGACCTCCCTCTGGTTCTGTGCTGCATTGGGTAATGCCTTACATTTCACAGCTGCTGTATGATGCTGACAGCAGTCTCACCAGAGAAACACTGTTCTGCTCCCCTGGGAAAGAAGTGACTTGGAGCTCTCCTAGGAGCATTTCATGTGCCTCAGGTTCTTTGCAAGAGAAAGCATGCCTCATTTCAGTTTGAATTATGTTAATTTGACATGTGGATTTGAATAGCTGAGATAATTCTTGGCTTTTTGACATTAAAACATATTAAGTGACAAGTGCTTTTTGCATACTGTTATTTTCTGAAAGGTTCTTTCTCTCTGTGGCATCCCAAAATAAAGCTCTAATGCCCTGAGAGTCCTGGATTTGCTGAGTGGTCTGATAGGTCCTTTTCATCTCTGGCTTACAGGGTAATAATAGAATAATAATAACAAGGGTTGCAAAACATTCCTACCCTGGCTGAATCAGATGGCTTCTTTAATGGTCTGGTTATTCACTGAGCAATACATATTCATGGATTTTTCAGGAAAGACATAGTGCATGGTTTGTCTTGAGCACAATGAAACAGGACAGGCAGCCTTGCCCTACAGCAGGTGACTAGAGACTGAATTTGACTGACAGGCTTGAGTGACAGCCTAAGTACGCCTGACACTTGCAGCAGGCATCAGAGCCTTCAACAGCAGCTGTAAAGGCTTCTTACACTGTGTCCTTGAGCCTTTTCTCTCCACACTGAAGGAGAATGAGTTACTAATGGAGCCATGAAAATGATCAGGGGGTTGCAGCACCTCTGCTAGGAGGACAGGCTGAGGAAGCTGGGGTTGCTCAGCCCAGAGAAGAGAAGGCTCTGGGGACACTGGCCCTCCAGTACCTGAAGGGGGCTTACAAGAAGGACAGAGAGACTGTTTGCAAAGGTCTGCAGTGACAGGACAAGGGCCAATGTTCTCAAACTAGAGAACAGGAGATGTAGATTGGATGTTAGGAACAAGTTCTTTACCATGAGGGTGCTGGAACACTGGAACAGGTTGCCCAGGGAGGTGGTTGAGGCCCCATCCCTGGAGGGATTCAAGGTAAGGCTTGACAGGGTTCTGGGCAACATGGTCTAGTTGAGGATGCCCCTGCTGACTGCAGGGGGGGTTGGACTAGATGACCTTTGGAGGTCCCTTCCAGCCCAGCCCATTCTATGATTCTACAGTTCTAATGCTACCACACCAGAGAGAAATTCAGTGTCTGGTTTGACTCAGAGGAGTATTTTTCACTGTTACTCTTGCCCCCCACTGTCTTGCCACCACTATTCTGTAGAGAGGGTGCAAAGCAGATTTGTGTGTAGACCAGCCCTTACAGCTTTGAAAACACGAAGCACTGAGTTCAGTGTCTCAGAAGGAAGGGAGGAGTGCAGTTCTTGTGCCCCAGCTCAGCAGCAGGCACCGTCTCCCTTCTCACGCCACGTAACGTACTGCTGAATATTGGCCATGCGGTGCGCTGAAGCTGCTGAGCATTGTCTGCTAGAGGCTTCTGTGCCTGCACTGGCAGCAGCTGGATAACAATGCCAGTGCCTGTGTGGCCTCTCTCCTGCCTTACACTCATATATACTCACGCTGCTAAATTCACTTCGCCCTTGCCGAGGGACTTGCTGCCGATTTCCCTCCAGCCTGCAGTTTCTTCCACGTGCTGCTGGCTTCTGTAATCCTTTCCCTGTCACTCCTCATCCTCTCCCTATGTCAGCAAGGCTGCTGCCAAAGCTACTGTGAGCCAGACAGTGGATGCAGGGGACTCACCTGAGCAGGTAAATCTTCCCATCAGGCTTCCATGAGCAGTGGGAAGTGAAATGGAAAGTAAAAGCCCAAACCTGGTGGAACAACTGAGTTGTCACACTGAGAACCAGGAGTATTAACTGTGACTCTTAAATATGGGGGATCTGAAAGTATAATTTATTAGTAGCTTATTTTGGCACTGACTCAGGTGATACAAACTGCACTGAGTTAGGTGAACTGCTCTGAGCTCCAGAAGATGACTTCAGCTCTCATCTTCTTAAGGCTTTACCCACCCACATGTGATAGACCAGGAAACCAGGCTTACCCCCTTCCTCAGGCTGCAGGACCTAAAAAGAATGATGTCCTGAAAACATAAGTGCAGTGGCTGTCAACCAAGTCACATTTACTCTGATTTACCCCAAGAACTAGAGAACTGGCTGAGGCACAGCACTGCTTCAGTAAAGCAGCCACATCAGTACACGTGGCCTTCCCTGTTCCTGAGCCTGGCAGAAGAATTCACCTGTGCACAGGGGCATCCCTGGGCTGCCTCCCCTCCCAGCACCAAAGTCCTCCTCCCACATCGACATTTCATACTTCCTGAGGGGTTTTTGCCATCCTGCTGGAGAGCATCCTCATACTTCCAGAGAGCTCTCTCCTCGCCAGGAGAGTGTTACATCTGCTCACAGAGCTGCTGCTTCTTCTGCCCATAGGACTCTCTCTTCATCCAGAAGGACCTTGTCTTTCTCCCAGAGGAGCTGATACTCTTTCCAGAAATCCTTATCCTTCTTCCAGAGAGCTTTACAGTCCTTCCAGGAGCCACAATATACCCTCAGGAAGGCTTCTGCTTCCTCCTTATAGGCTTTTCTTCCTCCCACAAGGCAGCTTCCTCCTTCCAGATGGGCTTTTCTCTTCCAAGGAGGCTTGGTTGGCCATCTTGACATCTCTTTTTCCTGAAAGCCCTTGATTTTCTCCCAAAAGCTCTTCATTGTCTCCTGAAAACTCTGAATCACCTCCTGAAAGGCTTTCTGAGCCTGCAGCTTCTTGATGGGGTTCTGCTGGTGAGAGGTGCAGTAGGAAGGGCAGAACACCAGCTCTGGTTCACTGCTTGTCACTGATGGGTTGGGCAGAGACCCAATCCAGCTCCCTCCACCTCTCAGCTTGTGACCCAGCAGAGAGGAGAGTCGTGGGCATCAGTGAGGACATCACCCAGACACCTGCCACATCTGGCTTGAAATGATGTTGCACCACAAGTGAAGACATTTACCCTGAGCAAAAAGCAACCCCTGACCAGGGCTCATCCAGCAGGAGCTGCAGTGGCACCTCAAACTCAGAGGGCACAGGTTGAGCTTTCTCTGAGCCATTTCCTGCCATGCCTCCAGGTGCTGCTGGCTTGGAGACGTGCAAGGGGCTGTGCCAGGGGCAGCCTTCAGCACTACGCTGCTCCCACCCCCGCTCCAGCAGTGGGTTGTGATCTGAAGGACAGACACCGCTGCCTTTTCCTCTCCAGTGGCACTTTCACCTCTCTGACCCTCGACTGTGCCTCCTGCCCCTGCACAGACTGCTCCCCTCAAAACCTACAGCTGCCAGAGTCGCAGGAAGCTTGGGCAACAAGGAGAAAAGAAAAACCTCATTTCCCAGTCACTGACCTACCTAATGGTTCTGCAGCCTGAATTAAAGCTGGCTGCTTCCTTACACTGCTTCTTCTGATGCAGTGTGACTTACTGCCCAGGGCCTCCAGCTCTGGAGCAGGGAGCAGGTTGCCTTATAAATAAAACCCTCCTGATAATTAGTGTATTATAAGCCTGCCTATCCCTTGCTGTAGTCAGGGAAGGCTCTGGGGGTCTTTGTGGATACAGGGAAGCTAATGGCAATATGCATCATCTCTGTGTGAGGGAAGGAGAAGGCAGGGAGCACCCTGAGCCTGCGTGATTGGCTCCAGGGCACAGTGACAGGCAGCCCAAGCTGCAAGACTGCCTATGCACCCTGGCAGAAATGCTGCCCCTCGTGGCCCTGTGTCTACCAGTGTGTGATGCTGTCAGCACAGTTTTGTTGTGCTGGACTCATAGACCTACCTCATCTTCCTCTCTGCTCCAAAAGGTGGGCTAGGTGCTTGCAGGGCTCTCTCCCCTTCCTCAGTGTTGTGGGTATGCTCAAGGAGTCTTCTAGTGACACCTGGCCAGCTCTTGCCTCTCCCCATCTCCACGGTCACTTCACTCTCATGGAGCTCCTGGGCTTACTAGTTTGTCTCTGTTCAGTGTGAAAAGGATCCCAAAAGCATGGCATGTGCACTCTCAGCTGGGCCCTCTCATCTGAGGAGGTTAGGAGCAGCACACTATGTACCTAGAAGGCCAGAAAAAAGGTGTGACTCAACGTGCCAAAACCTAACTGCCAAGGCCCTGTTATTACTTGAGTATCAGGGCACCTGCTGAAGCAGCAGCCGTTTCTTCTCCACCAAACAGGTCTCTGTGGGGCTCCTGGGCTGGCAGTTCCTCTTCATTCACAGCAGAAGTGTCAGGCAATAGGGTGTGCTGAATTTCTGCTCCCTGGGACTGAAGTTGGAAGCAAGCAGGGCAATGGCAATTCAGTTCCAGCCATCCCTACGAAGTCCAGGAGTGGCTGCCAGCCCATTAACCACCTCAAATACAGCCTCACCTTTGAAATGAAGGTGTTGCCACTTCTGATTAGCTGATTTTGCCATGGTCATTAGCCCAGAACATATTACTGCTGACTTAGTGATGTCCTCTGTAGTGTGGGTAAGTCGTGCACGTAGCTGGTGTCCCGGTGCCCTGACGTAGCCCTGCTGGATCCAGCCCTTGCAGAGGACACAGGTGCTTGCAAGTCAGTGCTGGTGTTGGAACTGGAGCAGGCTGCCCGGGGGGGTTGTGGAGTCTCTCTCTCTGGAGACACTAAGAAGCCAGCTGGGTGTGTTCCTGTGTGATCTGGTCGTGGTGATCCTGCTCTGGCAGTGGGGTCGGACCGGATGATCTTTTGAGGTCCCTTCCAGCCCCTGACACTCTGTGATTGTGTGCTTGCATAATTCTGTGATTCTGTTTTAAGGGAGTTGGAGAGCAAGAGCTGCAGCAGGCACAGAGATTACTGTCTGACAGAAGGATGGCCCCAGAAACCTGTGTGCAAACCTGGGATCTTCTCGCTCCAACCCACAGGGAAATCAGAGGTGGTTGTGTTCTGTTCTGCCTGACAGATTCAAAGCCTGAGCCTTCCTGAGGACAGCCTGCCCTGCACAGCAGGCCCAGACTGATTCCACTGCCAAAGAAGACTTGCTCTTCAAAACATGGCAGAGGAGGAGAAGCGATGCAAGGCAGGGAGAAACAGAGACACTTCTTCTTCCCTCCTGCCCATCCAGGGTTCAGCAGGAAAACTCCTTAGGAAAACAAATGTGACTCACATGGAGGCAGCAACCCATGTCTCTGCACAGAATCATCCTGTGCCATTTTAGACACTCAGAATGCATGATGTATCTGCAGATAACCTGGCAGAAGATAACACATAGGAGACCTCTGTCCCTTGGGAGCTGCTGCTTTGGGAGCTGTCCTTTGGGGTTGAGGCTGGATGTTAGGAAGTTCTTCCCAGCAAGAGAGATTGGCCCTTGGGATGTGCTGCCCAGGGAGGTGGTGGAGTCACCATCCCTGGATGTGTTTAGGAAGAGTCTGGATGAGGCACTTGGTGCTATGGTTTAGTTGGTGCTGGGTGATAGGTTGGACTTGATGATCTCAAAGGTCTTTTCCAACCTGGTTAATTCTATTCTATTCTATTCTATTTATCCTATCCTATCCTATCCTATCCTATCCTATCCTATCCTATCCTATCCTATCCTATCCTATCCTATCCTATCCCATCCTTATATCCCAATGCATAAGAGGGCAGGGGGTACCCATGTGTGTGTTTGAGTTTGCCCTCCAAGAATGTTTCTGATATATGTGGCTAAAGCTTCCTTTGGATCCTCTCCCAAGAGATTAGGAGGCCAAATCAGGAAATCACTTTGCTTTTATGAGGCTTCTGTCCCCTGAGCATGCATCAAGTGGTACAAATAAAACTCTGCCAGCCTTTTCCCACATGGTACAGTACAAATATTACCACTTGTTCCTTTACTGCCCTCCTGGGGCAAGATTCTAAAGCTGTAGGATCATTTTATCAGAGCCCAATTTTCAGTTAGAGCATCATCATTCTCTCTCAGAAAATGACTAACTTTATTCCACAAGTCTGCAAACACTCTCCATTGCCATCAGAATGACAGCCACTGGGTTTCTGCAGACATCTCTCAGGGTGTAGAGCTGATGGCTAACAAGTCTGGTGCTGCAGTGAGGGCTTAGGCATAGATGTAAAGTGAAACGGAAAGGGCTGCCTTTACCTGGGGTGAGTCTGCTTCTCGCTCTCACCATCCCTTACCATCAAACCAGCTCCCAAAGTTGTGCAGCAGCTAGTGAAAAGTCAGCATCTGTAAACCTCTGTGCCAGAGACACACGATGCTTGCAGAAGTGCAGCCCTTATGGAAGTCGTCTCTCTGACACCCACTGGTGACTGTGACCCACTGGCCATCTACAAGTGACATGGTTCCACAAGGTTTGGAAGAACTGATTGACAGTCAAGTGGTTCTGGGTGGACCTGGAAGGAATTACTCATCTCCTGGAAGAGTATTAGCCACACATAGAATGGAATGGAATGGAATGGAATGGGATGGAATGGGATGGGATGGGATGGGATGGAATGGAATGGAATGGAATAGAATAGAATAGAATAGAATAGAATAGAATAGAATAGAATGGAGTAGAATAGAATAGAATAGAATAGAATAGAATAGAATGGAAAGGAATGGAATAGAATAGAATGGAATAGAGTAGAATAGAATAGAATAGAATAGAATGGAATAGAATGGAATGGAATGGAATGGAATGGAATAGAATATGAATAGAATAGAATAGAATAGAATAGAATAGAATGAATAGAATGAATGGAATGGAATGGAATGGAATGGAATGGAATGGAATGGAATAGAATAGAATTAACCAGGTTGGAAGAGACCTTTGAGATCATCAAGTCCTACCTATCATCCAACACCATCTAATCCACTAAACCACATGATGCTTTGCTTCATTTTCATGATGGTTGTTGCTGATGGGGGTTACATTACCCTTGCTAGCCCCCCTCCTTCTTAGGCAAACTGTCTGGGAGACATGACCAGCACTCACACTGAATGTTAGACAGATGCTTGTTTTATGCTTGTGTGTCTACACCTGGCTCCCAGTGTAAGTGGTGCTGTATCTTGTGTCATTGTGGACTCCCAGAGAGGTTCTGGAGCCTCCTTCTCTGGAGCCTTTCAAGACACATCTGGATGCATTGCTGTGTGACCTGCAATAGGTTCTGTGGTCCTGCCCTGGCAGGGGGTTGGACTCAATGATCTCCTGAGGTCCCTTCCAACCCCTAACATCCTGTGGTCCTGTCATCCCGTGATCCTGTGATTTGAGCAAAAAGAAAATGCTGAAGCAAAGCCTGGGCACAGATGCAGCCAAGGCCAGGTGGTTTTACAAGGTGAATCTGTGACCATAAATCTGGCTGAAACTTGCTTGAGAAGACTACCCTGGCTTTTAAATGGGCTGCTCCTGCTGAAATCACTGGGGAGAAGTGGTGGATGAGCAGATCTGGAAGTCAAACCTGTTTGTGTAGTAGGTACTGTAATGTGGATTTACATTCCTAGCCTCTGGAATTCTGGTCAGTTGAACTTCCTCTCCATGGGGGTGTGCAAAGCTTTAATTATAAACCCTGCAAATGCATTCAGTGCAACTCAGGCTGATGCTGCACCTGACTGACAGAAATCTTGCCTGTGTTTTTCTGTTAAAGCTGTATTATGATGCTTTGGAGCGCTTCACTGATTCACAGTGGTCTCTCTTTGTAAGACCTTGAGTCAAATGCCTGCCAGCAACCTAGTTTGTTTGATGACAAAATCAACTATCCAGCTAGCAGCTGAGGGCAGGCAGAAAGGAAGAGATGCATGGAGAGAACTGTGGGATAACCCTGATTAAAAAGTGTCATGATTGCTAGGAGATAACCCTTGGAAATCTGTCCCAGCCTTTTCTGTTTCAAGGCTGGAGGCTGAGCCCAGAGAGTGGTGGTGAATGGTGCCACATCCAGCTGGCAGCCAGGCACCAGTGGTGTGCCCCAGGGATCAGTGCTGGGCCCCATCCTGTTCAATATCTTTATTGATGATCTGGATGAGGGCATTGAGTCCATCATCAGTAAATTTGCAGACGACACCAAGCTGGGGGCAGGAGTTGATCTGTTAGAGGCTAGGAGAGCTCTGCAGAGGGACCTTGACAGGCTGGACAGATGGGCAGAGGCCAAGGGCAGGAGATTGAACACATCCAAGTGCCAGGTGCTGCACATTGGCCACAGCAACCCCATGCAGTGCTACAGGCTGGGGTCAGAGTGGCTGGAGAGCGGCCAGGCAGAGAGGGACCTGGGGGTGCTGGTTGATAGGAGGCTGAACATGAGCCTGCAGTGTGCCCAGGCAGCCAAGAAGGCCAATGGCATCCTGGCCTGCATCAGGAACAGTGTGGCCAGCAGGAGCAGGGAGGTCATTCTGCCCCTGTACACTGCACTGGTTAGGCCACACCTTGAGTCCTGTGTCCACTTGAACGTGTCCAGAGAAGGGCAATGAGGCTGGGGAGGGGTCTGGAGCACAGCCCTGTGAGGAGAGGCTGAGGGAGCTGGGGTTGCTTAGCCTGCAGAAGAGGAGGCTCAGGGGAAACCTTCTTGCTCTCTACAACTGCCTGAAGGGAGGTTGTAGCCAGGTGGGGGTTGGTCTCTTCTCCCAGGCAAGCAGCACCAGAACAAGAGGACACAGTCCCAAGCTGTGCCAGGGGAGGTTTAGGCTGGAGGTGAGGAGAAATTTCTTCCCAGCAAGAGAGGTTGGCCATTGGGATGTGCTGCCCAGGGAGGTGGTGGAGTCACCATCACTGGAGGTGTTCAAGAGGGGATTGGATGTGGCACTTGAAGCCATGGTTTAGTAGTGTTGGGTGCTAGGTTGGACTTGATGATCTCTGAGGTCTTTTCCAACCTTATTGATTCTGTGATTCTCTGATTCTGAGATGATTTCTCATTCTTTCTGGGTTGATTTCTCATCATTTCTGGGGATGCATGGCCATACAGTGTACACTGGGTCGTTGCAGTCTGTCCTAGAAAGGCCTTTTTGCATCACATTCCTGTTGTTGTAAGGTGACAATGTGATGGAGCATCTTCAAGAGAAGGACCTGAGAACTCCAGAGGGTTTGTTTTGCTGAAGCTGAATCTTACAAACTGGAGTTGGAACCAAAACTTGGCTTGATTCACAGCTGGAAGGTGCCTGAAGTTCCTTCCACAAAGCACAGTGCACAGATGGCAGATAGAGGGCTTAGATGGCAGATAGAGGGCTTTGCTTAAAGTCCGTTTGAGGTGTTTTGTGTTCCTGTTGTTACTGGTAGCAGTGACATTGAGAGCATTTATGAAGGAAATCCAACTCCTCATCTTAGCACAACATTTGTGTGGAAAGAGCAAGGATGAGGCGCTGGAAGCTGAACGACCTCCTTTCTAAGGCAGCAGAGTTGCTTTGTGAGAAGTAAAGAGGCTGTTGAGGCAAGCAGAAGTGAAGCATCACATACCCTGCTGCTGCAGCTCCATCAATTAATGCCAGAGCTGGAATGTCAAAACTTTATACCCAAAGGTTTCACCAGGGCACTGCCACACACAGTGTTGAGGTATGCTGTTTGCTGCACAATTACCTCCTGTCTAGAAAAACAATGTTTTCCTCAAGTCCAGAACGTACTTCACTAAACACATCCCTCTCCATCATCAGTGTTTTCCAGTCAGGCATTCTGGCAAGAAGCAGCAGGCCCTGGCAGGAGGCATGGAGCATACTAAGAGAGAAAGGAAAGCCTTTCTCAGCCTAAAGCATCTCATTTGCAAAGAGAGAAATATCACCCAACACCTCCTGACTAACCAAACCATGGCTCCAAGTGCCACATCCAATCCCCTCCTGAACAGCTCCAGGGATGGTGACTCCACCACCTCCCTGGGCAGCACATCCCAATGGCCAATCTCTCTTGCTGGGAAGAACTTCCTCCTCACCTCCAGCCTAAACCTCCCCTGGCACAGCTTGAGACTGTGTCCTCTTGTTCTGGTGCTGGTTGCCTGGGAGAAGAAACCAACCCCCAGCTGGCTACAACCTCCCTTCAGGGAGCTGTAGAGAGCAATGAGGTCTCCCCTGAGCCTCCTCTTCTCCGGGCTAAGCAACCCCAGCTCCCTCAGCCTCTCCTCACAGGGCTTGTGATCTTCCTGCATTAGGGAGGTAAGAATTGCTCTCAGTGCAGAGACCTCTCTCCAGGCCTCCCCACACCTCTGTAGCCTGTGGGACACAGCCGCGAGCAGAGCTGTGGCAGGCCTGGTTCTGAGGGCGCTCAGTCACCGCTCCCTGTGTGCGGAGCTCTGTGAGCCTGGCTGCGCGCTGCGGCTGAGGGAGGCGCTGGCAGCGCTGTCCGGTGAGCGGTATGGAGGCACAAGGTGCCACGTGCCTGGGGCTGCCATCCGGTATGCCCAGTGCATGGGCCATGCTGCTTTCCCCAAGGCTGTGCTGGAGCCCCACCCAGGTGCAAGGAATATGACTGCTTTTTAAATCTTCCCCAATTGTTGAGAGGGCTCTCATCTGGGGCCTGCTGAGGCTGTGCCCCAGCAGCTGCAGCTCACCAGCCAGCTACGGAGAGCTTGTTTGTGTACCTGTGAACGCCTCTGCACCTCTTACATGGACAGCTTGTCCTCCCCTGCGCTGTCCAGAGTCAGGCTTTGAGCATAGTGCCACCTGCTGAGGCTTGAGATACCCATGCAGCCCCGACAGCTAACGTCACATCTCACGAACCCCTTGGGTCAGGACAGTTTAAAGCTGAGCCTAAATGCCAGCCCCCCTCTGAAACCGATTTTTGTCACGAGAAGCAATGCTGGGCCTAGCACCTCCCCCCAGATGGGTCTTCACAGTATCAGTATCAGTGTCACCAAGGTTGGAAGAGACCTCAAAGATCATCAAGTCCAACCTGTCACCACAGACCCCATGACTAGACCATGGCACCAAGTGCCACGTCCAATCCCCTCTGGAACACCTCCAGGGACGGTGACTCCACCACCTCCCTGGGCAACACATTCCAAAGGTGAATGACTCTCTCGGTGAAGAACTTTCTCCTCACCTCCAGCCTAAGCTTCCCCTGGTGCAGCTTGAGACTGTGTCCCCTTGTTCTGGTGCTGGTTGCTAGAGAGAAGAGGCCAACCCCCTCCTGGCTACAACCACCCTTCAGGCAGTGGTAGAGAGCAATGAGGTCGCCCCTGAGCCTCCTCTTCTCCAGGCTAAGCAACCCCAGCTCCCTCAGCCTCTCCTCACAGGGCTGTGCTGGAGGCCTCTCCCCAGGCTTGTTGCCCTTCTCTGGACACCTTCAAGTGTCTCAATGTCCTTCTTAAACTGAGGGGCCCAGAACTGGACACAGGACTCAAGGTGTGGCCTAACCAGTGCAGAGTACAGGGGCAGAATGACCTCCCTGCTCCTGCATTTGCAGGAATGAGCCTGCCTGCTCAAGTTATCAGGATTGACTACAGCTCTGGGCTGAGCTGGCTCCTAACCCAACTGCCACCCCCAAAACTAGGTCTGAAATGGCCATTTTTGGCACCTGAAGCCCAGGACACAGCGAGTTCTTGAACAGACCCAAAGGGAGCTCCAAGCATTACGTTTGTTATGCAATGACAATACTGCATCAGCTTCACGGAGAGCTGCTTCCACCTCCTTGTTGTGGAGCAGGATCTCAGGCTCCCAAAGAATACCATGGGGCTCTTTGCTCAAATAGAAACTGGCCTGGAAGGAAACAGCACTTTAAAGAAGACATTTTCTTTTCAGAGGGCTAAGGGCCTGCTCTAGGACCTTCTTCTCCAGCCATGAGATGATGCTCTGTGCGTGGAAAGACACAGATGCAAGAAGTCATGGGGCTGGCTGCCCTGAAGCACCTTCCTTACTAGCATCCCACCACATCTCAGCTGCAGTGAGCCCTAGTTTATGGGGTGTGAAGGAATTGCATAAGACAAGATTTAAGAAGGGTATTGAGACACTTGAACGTGTCCAGAGAAGGGCAACAAGGCTGGGGAGGGGTTTTGGAGCACAGCCCTGTGAGGAGAGGCTGAGGGAGCTGGGGTTGCTTAGCCTGCAGAAGAGGAGGCTCAGGGGAGACCTTCTTGCTCTCTACAGCTCCCTGAAGGGAGGTTGTAGCCAGGTGTGGGTTGGTCTCTTCTCCCAGGCACCCAGCACCAGAACAAGAGGACACAGTCTCAAGCTGCACCAGGGGAGGTTTAGGCTGGAGGTGAGGAGAAAGTTCTTCCCAGCAAGAGAGATTGGCCATTGGGATGTGCTGCCCAGGGAGGTGGTGGAGTCCCCATCCCTGGAGATGTTCAGGAGGGGATTGGAGGTGACACTTGGAGCCATGGTTTAGTTAGTCCTGAGGTGTTGGGTGCTAGGTTGGACTTGATGATCTCTGAGGTCTTTTCCAACCTTATTGTTTCTGTGATTCTCTAGGTGTTTTCAGTTGTGTTGAACAGCTACTGTGTCAAGTATGGTTTGGTATCATCCAGCTGAGGAGGATAAATGCACTGGAAGGTGGGAGAAGACATGAGAAGAATGCTGAGACAATGAAATACAAGCAACTGAAACGGGAGCTGTTTTTCTTCTGCACACAGATCAGTGGAACTGCACATTTTCTGGTGCCGGTGTGCAGTGGGAATAGTAGCTCTCATCTGCAGAAGTGCAAATTCAACCCATTTAGATTACCATATTTTATACACAGTAACTTTATAGGCTTTGATTTCTTCATTGTATGTGAAACCTTTTGAGTTACTGGCCCTTTTTGCATCAACCAGAAGTGAGGAGTTTGTTCCTGCTGCTGCATTAAAGGAGGCATTTTGCTGCTAGGAGGGTTTAACGTTTTACTCAGCTGTGAAAACTTTCCCTTATTCTCTAGCACAGAACACACTTAAGGCAGAAATGTTCAGTAGTTTCACTGCACCCTTGTGTGAGGAGCTAATATTTCTTTTCCCACTTCATTTTTCAGGGATTCCCAAAGGATTCCTCAAACTCTGCACATAGCATGCTGTGTAGTGGCAGGCACAAAAGGTGCACAGACAGCAGTGGGGGCTCTGGCTTGTATGCTTTAGTCATCCACTTTGTCTTACTGCAGGTTTCTAGAGCTTTGCAATTTCCTGGTTCATGTTCTGGTCTTACAGGTAAATTTTGCTCATATGAATCTGCTCAGCTTGTCACCTGGGTGAGTAGGCAGGGAGCAGATGACTCCTGGTTTGTTGGGGGTTTTGTTGAGGTTTCTGGGGGGGGGGGAATCTTTGATGAATTTACTGAATTTGATTCAATAGAAATTAAATAAGACTGTGTAATCCTTTCTTTGGGGTGGGGTAGGGTAGGGTAGGATAGGATAGGATAGGATAGGATAGGATAGGATAGGATGGAATGGAATAGAATAGAATAGAATAGAATAGAATAGAATAGAATAGAATAGTATCAACCAGGTTGGAAAAGACCTTTGAGATCATTGAGTCCAACCTATCACCCAACACCATCTAATCAACTCAACCATGGCACCAAGTGCCTCATCCAGGCTCTTCCTAAACACCTCCAGGGATGGTGACTCCACCACCTCCCTGGGCATCACATCCCAATGGCCAATCTCTCTTGCTGGGAAGAACTTTCTCCTCACCTCCAGCCTAAACCTCCCCTGGCACAGCTTAAGGCTGTGTCCTCTTGTTCTGGTGCTGGTTGCCTGAGAGAAGAGACCAACCCCCACCTGGCTGCAACCTCCCTTCAGGGAGTTGTAGAGAGCAAGAAGGTCTCCCCTGAGCCTCCTCTTCTCCAGGCTAAGCAACCCCAGAAAGAGACCCTCTAAGCAACTCAGCTAAGAGAAATCTGCAGCAAGAGCAGCTAAGCCCTTACTAGATTTAATGAAGCTACTCTCCCATTGGTTACCCAGCACATTTTGCCCTTTGTCTCTCTGCTCCTTAGGCCTAGGTTACATTGTGATGAATTTCCTGAAGCAGACAGTCTGATACTTCCTCATTTTCTGCCTTGCCTCTTGGGCACCGGCCAAGTAAACTGCTGCACAGAAACCTCCCTTCCCCAGGACTGTCTTACAGGAAGCAGCCAAGGAACAGAAACCTCCACAGCAGCAGGCTTCAGGCAGCTCTGTAATTAATTGTGACAGCCACACAAAAACGTCCTCCTCAGTGCTGTGGGTGAGAAGAAAGTGCTGGCTCTGATCTCGTGTGTCGGCAGGCTCAGGCGTTGCACAGTGCCTGCCCCGCACTGAAGTGGGGCAAAGCCTTTGACACTGTCCCACAGCACATCCTGGTCTCCAAGCTGGTGACACACGGGTTTGATGGGAGGACCACCAGATGGATACAGAACTGGCTTGATGGCAGCACCCAAAGAGTGGCTGTCAATGGTCCATGTCCCAGTGGAGGCCAGGGACAAGCAGAGTCCCTCAGGGATCAGTCCTGGGACCAGGCTTGTTCAACATCTTTGTGGGTGCCATGGACAGTGGCACTGAGTGCACCCTCAGCAAGGTTGCTGATGACACCAAGCTGTGTGGTGCAGCAGACAGCTGGAGGGAAGGATCCATCCAGAGGGACCTGGGCAGGCTGGAGAGGTGGGCACAGGCCAACCTCATGAGCTTCAACAAGACCAAGGGCAGGGTCCTGCAGCTGGGTGCAGGCAATCCCAGGCACAAATCCAGGCTGGGCAGGGACTGGCTGGGGAGCAGCCCTGAGGAGAGAGACTTGGGGGTGCTGGGGGAGGAGAAGCTCACCAGGAGCTCTCAGGGTGCACTTGCAGCCCGGAAAGCCAATCAGAGCCTGGGCTGCATCAGGAGAAGTGTGGCCAGCAGGGCAAGGGAGGGGATTCTCCCCTTCTACTCAGCTCTGGTGAGACCCCACCTGGAGTACTGCCTCCAGTTCTGGAGCCCCTATTGCAAGAGGGATCTGGAGGTGCTGGAAGGTGTCCAGAGAAGGGCCACGAGGATGATCAGAGGGCTGGAGCACCTCTGCTGTGAGGACAGACTGAAGGAGTTGGGGCTGTTCAGTCTGGAGAAGAGAAGGCTCCGAGGTGACCTCATTGTGGCCTTCCAGTATCTGAAGGGGGCTACAGGAAGGCTGGGGAGGGACTTTTCAGACTATCAGGGAGTGATGGGACTAGGGGGAATGGGATGAAGCTGGAGGTGGGGAGATTCAGGCTGGAGGTGAGGAGGAAGTTCTTCCCCAGGAGAGTGGTGAAGCCCTGGCATGGGTTGTCCAGGGTGGTGGTTGAGGCCCCATCCCTGGAGGTGTTTAAGCCCAGGCTGGATGAGGCTCTGGCCAGCCTGCTCTAGTGTGGGGTGTCCCTGCCCATGGCAGGGGGGTTGGAGCTAGATGATCCTTGTGGTCCCTTCCAACCCTAACTGAAACTATGAAACTATGAAACTATGAAGTCTGCAGCTTGCAGACCGTCCCACCACAGGTGGAGGCTGTTGCCTCCTGGCCCCCAGAGCTCAGGGCACTTAGGGCTGGGCACACAGTGTTTTGCTGCACTGATGGCATTTCTAGACTCAGGCAGCCTTGTGACAGCCCAGCAGCGTCACCGGCAGCGCCAGCACCGCTCGCCACAGTCTCGGTCCCTGTGATTTTTATCTGTGATCTTCATGTGATGATTGAGGATTAGAATTTCTGGGATGCCTATAGGAGATCATTAAAGTGTCGGTAAGTCAGTATTGATGATTGGTTTCCCCTGCCTAAGCAGAGTACTTCTCAGCAGATATGCATGGGGGTGTTTTGCTGCCTTGAGCAATGGAAGACATGAAAGGCACACTGCATTTCCTTGCCACAGGCTGTTTGTGTCTCAATAATTCATACCAGGGTAATTCATACAGCAAAATTCAAGATGCCTGATTACATGCAGCACTTCAGAATGCAGTCAGGATACTTTGCAATTTGAAAAGAACAAAATAACATTGGGGATGGAGGACTATTTTTAAGATGATTTTGACTTCTGAGTCATCAAGGTAGGAGAGAGTCCTGTGGTGAAAGCGCTCATCCTGTATGGAGGGTGACAATAAAAGCAACTGGAAAAGAAAGACAGCATCTCTACAGGGCCCTTGCCCTCTCCACACCAATTATTAAGGAGCCCAGAAAATCCATGGCAGAATAGAATAGAATAGAATAGAATAGAATAGAATAGAATAGAATAGAATAGAATAGAATAGGATAGGATAGGATAGGATAGGGTAGGGTAGGATAGGATAGGATAGGATAGGATGGGATAGGATAGGACAGGACAGCATAGGATAGGATAGGATAGGATAGGATAGGATAGGATAGGATAGGACAGCATAGGATAGGATAGGATAGGACAGCATAGGATAGGATAGGATAGGATAGGATAGAATAGAATAGAATAGAATAGAATAGAATAGAATAGAATAGAATAGAATTAACCAGGTTGGAAAAGACCTTTGAGATCATTGAGTCCAACCTCTCACCCAACACCATCTAATCAACTAAACCATGGCACCAAGCACCCCATCCAGTCTCTTCCTCTTGAACACCTCCAGTGATGGTGATGATGAGGTGTGGCTGGTGCCACAAAGGCACCTGGTATAAGAATCCCAAATGTGTATTATGGGAGGGATGTAAAAGTCCCTCCTGGTCTGAGGCAGGGCTGATGTTTGAGAAGACCATGCCCTGGCTCGTGGTTTTGGTGGCATTGTCACAGAGTCCCTTTGCTCAGCTCAGCCCAGTAACCTCAGCAGTCAGAAGAAGATCATTGCACAAGCTGGAATGCTGTAGGTTAGGATGTGTGACCACTTGCACAGCCTCAGCAGTCACAGGCAGCCCAAAACGTGCCTCAGAGCTTCACAGAGGGCAAGAAAGAGCACCCCAAAAAGAAGGCAGTGACACTGGAGTTAACTGAAATGGGTGCTGACGTCCCACGCCGAGGACTGGGCTGGCAACCGCTGCAGGCAGAGTGGCTTTCTCTGCTGGAAGAAGGAGCTTTGCTAGGCTGTAGCAAAGAAGAACTAGGGCCACACAAAGCCAGGCTGTCCGGTTTGGCCACTTCTCTGTCACGTCTCAGCCTCTTCCTGCTGTGTCCCTTCAGCATCAGTGGAGAGCATCAAGAGACTTTCAGAGCTCTCTCCTTGCTTTCTTCATTGACTGTGTGGAGGAGATGGGTTCCCTGTTTCAGTGCCCAGATAAACTCCTGCTCAAGTGCAGCTAGCAAAACTTCTACCCTGGAGTTTAGGAGGGCTCTCCTTGTCCTGCTCAAAGAGCTACTTAGAAATCACCGTCCCTGGAGGTGTTCAAGAGGGGACTGGACGTGGCACTTGGTGCCATGGTTCAGTAGTCATGAGGTGTTGGGTGACAGGTTGGACTTGATGATCCCTGAGGTCTCTTCCAACCTTATTGATTCTATGATTCTGTGAAATGTCCCATGAGCTAGGGCTGGAGATGGTCAAGGGGTCCAAGAGAGCTGGTTTGTGTTCAAATGCCACCTCCTCCAAGCTCAAGAAAAACACATACCCTTGGAAAAAACCAAACCTAGTACAGGAGCTAGGGTAAGAAAAGAGCTGCTAGAAACACTCAAATCAAAGAGGCAACTCTACAGTAACTGGAAAAAGGGTCTGGGCAGTTGGGAGGACTACAGAAATACAACCAGGAAGGCCAAAGCTCACTTGGAACTAAACCTAGCTAGGAAAGTGAAAGATAACAAGGAGGGCACCCTTAAATACATCAACAGTAAACAGAAGAAGAAGGGCAAAGTGGGGGCATTGCTCAGTGTGGTGGGAGACCTGGGGACAGGCAGTGCAGGGATGGCAGTTACTGAAGGCCTTCTTTGCCTCAGGCTCTACTGCTGAGTCCAGCCCTCAGAAATCTCAGACACTGCAGGTGAAAGAGCAGAACCGGAGGGAGGAAGACTCTCCAGAGGTCAGTGTGGACCGGGTTAGAGATTGCTTGGATGGAAGAAACATGTGCAAGTCCATGGGCTCTGGTGGCTTGCATCCCTGAGTGCTGGGGGAGCTGGCACCTGAAGACACACTGGCAAAGCTCCTCTTTTTCTCTTTGAAGTTATCCTGCTCTGTAGCTGCAGAAACAGCTTTAGCTGAGCTTTTACTCTGTTCTTTGTTCATTGCAGCCCCATGTGCTGCACTTCTCACCTTCCCTAGGAGCTGCTGCTACCCTTTTGCATGGAGCTGATGGCTCAGGGAGTGCCAAGCTGTTGCTGTGCAAGGCTGGAGCTGGTTTTTGATCCATTGCTGTGAGTGCTGCCATTTCTCTCCATTTTATCAAAACTATCTAACAATATTTGGTGACCTTCCCACAGTGCCTTGCCTGCACTGGGTCTCCTAGGCTCACATAGCCCCCTCTGAGGCCTCATGTTATGTGTGAAAGCTGTGACCCAGTGAATCAAACCAGAAAAGCAAAGCCTGTGATTGCACAATGGTTTATGTCTCAAACCCCCCTAGTTTGGAATGAGCAGCTGTGGGGCAGGCAGTGCTGAGGGTACAAGCTTCTTTCCTGCCTGGTGTTACCTGTGCTCAGAATAGGAGCATGCAGGGGGTGAGGCAGTGGCAAAGAGCTCAGTATTTCACCCCTGTCAACTCTGCCAGGCTATGGGAAAGAGAAAGTCACACAACCATGTTGCCAGTGCTTTTTCCAGAGCGTGTGGCCATGCAGCCAGGAGAAGCATGGCAGGTATAAAAGCTGGCCTGCACTTGTGGTTGTGCACAGGCATGTGTGTTTTGCCATCATTTCCCACCCCGTGGCAGTCCCCAGTGTGGACTTCCTTTTCGTAGTGCAAGTCCTTTTGTACTAGAAGTGACACTGGCTACAAACGGTGCACACCTGATAGCTGACAGCTGAATCGTTCCTCCTGAGCCATAGCTGGCACTTTGTCAGCTCCCTGCTGCTGACTGACACAGCAGGTGACCTACAGTTTCTCTGGAGAGCCTTTCTGAAAGGACTGAAACAAGGTCAGCTTTTATGAGCACTGTCACTTCCCCCACAGAGGTGCTCTCCCTCAACCCACTTTCTCTCATACAGAAACAACAGCTTGCCAGAGAGTGATGTTGCACCTCTAATTAGACCTGAGATCCCAGACTGTCACTTGCTGATGGGAAGGCGACCTGGTGAGTAACCACCCAGCAAGCAGACTTCTGCCAGGGTGATGCAAGGCATAGAAGCCAGCCAGCAGTTCAGGTTTTGTGTGTGGCAGTTTGCACAGAGCTCTGTCAGCAGTGGTGACTGGAAGGGGGGAAGCAGCACCAAGAAGGAGCCAATTTCTTAGCACTCACTACTGGTCTTTGAGTAACCGATGGGGTTTTGTTCTGGAATAAAAGCCACTGCGAAAGAGATTAATTTTCCTGCCTCTGACAGAGTCACAGATGTGTGGGGTCCTTTGCTTCCCCCTGCTGACACCCTGAAATGGTGCAGGGTGGGCTGTGGCTCCAGCCAACTGTGGGAGTGGGGAAACTAATGAGGATGGGCTCTGCTGGCAATCGCTCCCACAGCCCGCGGCTCCCACGGTGCTGCCGTGGAGAGGTGTGCAAGCGGGCAGCCGGAAGCAATAAAAGCCCCTGAGCTACTCCTCAGCTTCACCACCCACAGGCAGGGTCCTGGGGAGCCAAGAGTGGCTGTGGGGTCCCAGCAGAGAGGGATCTTCCAGCTGGCTTTCCCCGCAGGTCGGATTTTGCGGTTCCTCCACCTGGTCTCCCAGGCGGAGAGGTGAAGGGATTTGGCACCCACGGCGCTCTCAGGTAAGAGGGGTTTGCTGGGAAGTGGGTGATGTGCTGGGGAAAGAGCCAGTGCGGGGCTTCGTGCTTGTTTGGAAAGCACTGGCTCTGGAAGAGGACTTTGCTGTGAGTATTTGAGCAAGCTGAAGAGAAGCCCTTCCCCCTGGCAGCCTGTAGAGAACAGCCCTCGGTCCAGAGGGGTTTGCTGGCCCACGTGCACCTACCACGACCCAGCAGGATGCCCCGGCAGCCAGCAGCCGGCGAGCAGGAGCTGGGGTCTTGGAAAGCTCCAGTGACTGCCTGCTGTCAGTACAGAGCAGGGCATCTGGAGGTGGGAGAGAGCAGAGGTCAGTTGGAGAAGACCAAACACGGCAGGTCGAGCGTGGAGGTGGCTCTTGCTTTGGCCGGCGTGCCAGCACGAAGCTGCCTTTCAGTTCTGCTGTGGGTCAGGGATGCAGCTCAGGCAGTGCTCCTCTCCTTGTACCTAAACATTTATGCTGAGAATAGTGACCAGAAAAAATGTTTCAAAGATAAAATTGGCTGAAAAAAACCCAAAACAACCTGGATGGAGAATCTGTGCCGTGCAGACTTATCACTGCTGCTCGGCAGAGACAAACAACTAAGTTACAGCAGAAGGCAGCAATGTGGGACACAGGGTGGGCTCCAGGAGGGGAGCAGCCAGAACTCAGGAGCAAACCTGATTGCAGGCCAGCAGGGCAGAGGGCACTGAATGGGGAAGTGCTGGGCAGGATGGGGGAGGTACAGGGATGATGTGGCTGTGTTCTGGCTGGGTTGCAACCTGCCACCCCAAAAACAGCTGTGTAGAGCAGCCCCAGCATCCTACAGGGGGCTTAGAAACTTGTCCCCCTCCTTCCTGGCCCTTGTAACACAAGAACAGATCCTTTACCTCCGGCAAACGACCCTAGGAAGGGACCAAAGGGTGGAGGTCCAGAAATTGGCTCTGCTGCAACCTTTTCTCTTTTTTTTGCATTTGTTTTTGTGGCTGGTTTCCATCTGGCATGTGATTTTCCCAGCTCACAAGCAAAAACTGGGAGAGGGCAGTGTGTGGCAGGACGTCCACCCTGCCTTGGCATGCCACCAGTCTGCATGCTGCACTGTGTGCACTTTCCTTCAAGTTTCAGTGGCCAGCTCCCTGCTTCAGCTGGGGAACAAAACCATTCCCCAGCTGCTGAATTGCACTTCAGCAACCTCATGCACTGACATGCAGGGTAATACTCATCTTCAACACACAGACACACAGACACACACAGAGCAGCTTCTGCAGAATCACCAAAGGGCTGGGGCAAAGGGACAACATCTGTCAAAGCTGGTGAGGGATTTGGAGCACAGCCCTGTGAGGAGAGGCTGAGGGAGCTGGGATTGCTGAGCCTGGAGAAGAGGAGGCTCAGGGGAGACCTTCTTGCTCTCTACAGCTCCCTGAAGGGAGGTTGTAGCCAGGTGGGGGTTGGTCTCTTCTCCCAGGCACCCAGCACCAGGACAAGAGGACACAGTCTCAAGCTGCACCAGGGGAGGTTCAGGAAGAGGTGTTTAGGAAGAGCCTGGATGAGGCACTTGGTGCCATGGTTGAGTTGGTTAGATGGCGTTGGGTGATGGGTTGGACTTGATGATCTCAAAGGTCTTTCCCAACCTGGTTAATTCTATTCTATTCTATTCTATTCTATTCTATTCTATTCTATTCTATTCTATTCTATTCTATTCTATTCTATCCTATCCTATCCTATCCTATCCTATCCTATCCTATCCTATCCTGTCCTGTCCTATCCTGTCCTATGCTATTCATCCAGCAAACATGACTTCCCTGAGGGATTTGTCAGCCTGGTCGGAGTCTCAGTCTCAGGAAGGACTGAAACCACGGTTTGGTGGCTGTGTGTGTTCTGTCCTTACACAAAGGTGGTTTGTGGGCAGCCATCGTGGGTTTGCTTTCTCTCACCTGTCAGAACTGCAGAGAGCTTTGATTCACAGCCACTTCTGGCCTCCATCACTAGGTGGTGACATGCTCCCAGATACCAAATCCTCCTTCAGTGTGTCTTCTTCTTTCTTTAGTGTACAATAGCAGTAAATTGAGATGAACCGTATGCTGCCCCCGCTGTTTACGGAAACAGAGCATTTCCAGCCACACACCCTTCTGCTCAAGATCATTTGGTGTTCAACCAGTTTTTAATATGGCATTGGTTTTGTCAGCGTGGTTTCTTTAAGACTTACTGCTCTGGAGTTAATTCTAGTCATGAGCATTCACACAAAGACCAAACATTACCAATCTCTGCCTGCTTGGCAGCAGCCAGCAGCACACTCAAACTGAAAGCCTGTTTGTGCACTCCCTGGGAACAAATCTGCACCAGGGGTTTGAATGTGTTACCTGATAGTGGAAACTGCCAGTTTGGCTTCCTCCTCCCCATCCTCCCTGAGCACACAGCGGTGCTCATCTCCTTCCTCACAATAGTTGTCAATAGTTGCAGCCCAAAGGGACAGTGTTTGTTATCCTGCTGAAGGTTTGGCTGCTGGGACAAAGAGGCTGCCTGCCCCAGAGGTCAGGCACTCACATGTCCTCTCCGTTCAAGCCCATTGTTCAGTAGTGATGGAGGTGTCCACTGGGATTTGCAAGGCTTACTACAGCAGTCACATCCATCAAATGAGGCTTCTGGCATAGTATATGAGTGCTGGAGAAGAAGAGCTAAACTACACGAGCCACTTGATGTAATGATGCACATTACAAACCTGGATATACACCCTGGTGTCTGGCTGCTACATGTAAGTGCCTCAGCATGGGTTACTGACTCAGAGGGATGTCTGTGAAAGTGTCAGTCCCTGCTACTTGCTTGGCTGCTCACCAGCAGATAAAACCAGATCTGCCTCTGTCACTGCTGGGAAACAGAAACTTCAATACCAGCACGGAGGAAGCAAAGCCCATCCCATTCCCGTGGCAGCAGAGCATCCTGTGCTGCTGCCACCAATGGCTCTCTGGCCACCTAGGAAAGAGCAGGCCCCTAGGAGCCAGCGCTGCTCAGCTACATCTGGCAGGGCTCGGAAAGGCGATGGAGGCGAGTTTGGCTGCAAGCCAGCTGAGTGGTACACGTTTGCTTTCATCTTCAACACAGCGCCAGGGCCCTGTGGTCCCTAGTAGGCTCTGGGCCAGCTGGGCTCAGCATTGCATGACAAGAAATCCCACTAGAGTGGATTTCATGTCAGCTTAGACCAGAATGAGGCTAAGCTTAAAATAATGCCCTTAATCACTAGCAAATTTAGAGGCTAATTTGAGGTACGTGGAGGAAAGCAGCCCCCTGCACCCTGGCCTCTGCCACACACACCTTCACCTTCCACTTGGCAGGGCTGGGGGGGGGCTGTGAGGGAGCTTCCCACTGCCTCACTGATGGCCCCTGGTGCTGTCTGATGTAAGACCAGACCTTGGGTGACCAGCTGCTAGCTCATCCCTCACCCCACCTCATGGGAACTTCCCTTTACAAAGAGCTGCTTTCTAATGCAGTTACATTTTGGTCAAAGGCATTTTGTTCTGCCTCCCTGTGGTTTGCAGGTTTTATTCTATGAAGCTCTTCAGAATCCTCTCTTCTCCCCTTTCCTTGGATTTATTTTTGCTCACCAAATTTTTGTATAGATTTGTGCAGTGAAACTTCACCCCTGTCACTGGGATTCCCCATCGGAGGTAAATACAGTGTGTCCTGCCCCAGCCCCAATCACAGGCATGACAGAATCAGAGAGTAATGGAATCATCAAGAGGACACAGTCTCAAGCTGTGCCAGGGGAGGTTCAGGCTGGGTGTTAGGAAGAAGTTCTTCCCAGCAAGAGAGATTGGCCCTTGGGTTGTGCTGCCCAGGGAGGTGGTGGAGTCACCATCCCTGGAGGTGTTTAGGAAGAGCCTGGATGAGGCACTTGGTGCCATGGTTGAGTTCATCAGATGGTGTTGGGTGAGAGGTTGGACTGGATGATCTCAAAGGTCTTTTCCAACTTGGTTAATTCTATTCTATTCTAAACACAAGGTTGGAAAAGACCTCAGAGATCATCCAGTCCAAACTATCACCCAACACCTCATGACTAACAAAACCATGGCTCCAAGTGCCACATCCAATCCCCTTCTGAACTCCTTCAAGGACAGTGACTCCATCACCTCCCTGGGCAGCACATCCTAATGGCCAATCTCTCTTGCTGGGAAGAACTTGCTCCTCACCTCCAGCCTAAACTTCCTCTGGCACAGCTTGAGACTGTGTCCTCTTGTTCTGGTGCTGGGTGCCTGGCAGAAGAGACCAATCCCCACCTGGCTACAACCTCCCTTCAGGGAGTTGTAGAGAGCAAGAAGGTCTCCCCTGAGCCTCCTCTTCTCCAGGCTCTCCTCAGAGGGCTTTTGTAGGTTTTGGAAAGATAGCATTAAAAGTTCTTCCCCAGCTTTCCTGTGACCTCAAACCCATAGCATCACCAGCAGGCAAGCCCCAAGCTGCTGGAAGTCATCTCTGACTCTGGAGTCACCATCACTGGAGGTGCTTAGGAGGGGACTGGATGAGGCACTTGGTGCCATGGTTGAGTTGATCAGATGGTGTTGGGTGAGAGGTTGGACTTGGTGATCTCGAAGGTCTTTCCCAGCCTGGTTGATTCTATTCTATTCTATTCTATTCTATTCTATTCTATTCTATTCTATTTCTATTCTATTCTATTCTATTCTATTCTATTCTATTCTATCCTATTCTATTCTATTCTATCCTATCCTATCCCATCCTATCCCATCCTATTCCCCAGGGATGGCTGCTCTCTGGGCTTGTGGATGCCTTGATTTATTTGAGGGCAGTGAAGGCTTGCTCAAGTTTGTGACTGACTTTGAGTCAGGACATTTAGCAAGTCAAAGTCACTTTTCTTAACCATCTTCATTCCTGTGTCCCCACAGGCACCTCAGAAGGCTCCTCACAATGCCTGCTGGCCTGGAGAAAGCCTGCCACCGCTGCATATCCACCATTGCCAGCAATGGTAAGGCAGTTCTGGTAGTAATCCTCTGTATTTAAGCAGCCCTGTCACTAAGCCAGGTGTCGAAAGGACCTAGGATGGTATCAGCTTGCACTGAATCTTCCACTGAAGTGTCCATTTTATTTCATAGTTTCAGTCAGGGTTGGAAGGGACCACAAGGATCATCCAGTTCCAACCCCCCTGCCATGGGCAGGGACACCCCACACTAGATCAGGCTGGCCAGAGCCTCATCCAGCCTGGGCTTAAACACCTCCAGGGATGGGGCCTCAACCACCTCCCTGCACAACCCATTCCAGGGCTTCACCACTCTCATGGGGAAGAACTTCCTCCTCACCTCCAGCCTGAATCTCCCCACCTCCAGCTTCATTCCATCCCCCCTAGTCCTATCACTCCCTGATAGCCTGAGAAGTCCCTCCCCAGCCTTCTTGTAGCCCCTTCAGATACTGGAAGGCCACAATGAGGTCACCTGGAGCCTTCTCTTCTCCAGCCTGAACAGCCCCAACTCCTTCAGTCTGTCCTCACAGGAGAGGTGCTCCAGCCCTCTGCTCCTCCTCGTGGCCCTTCTCTGGACACCTTCCAGCACCTCCAGATCCCTCTTGGAATAGGGGCTCCAGAACTGGAGGCAGTACTCCAGGTGGAGTCTCAGCAGGGCTGAGCAGAGGGGAGAATCCCCCTCCCTTGCCCTGCTGGCCACACTTCTCCTGCTGCAGCCCAGGCTCTGATTGGCTTTCCGGCTGCAAGTGCACCCTGAGAGCTCCTGGGGAGCTTCTCCTCCCCCAGCACCCCCAAGTCTCTCTCCTCAGGGCTGCTCTCCAGCCAGTCCCTGCCCAGCCCGTACTGACTATATTTTCTTTCCTCCCTTCTGCAGTATTTCCTTTCCTAGGCAATTTGGGCACTGATGGCACACACAAGAGTAACTCTATCCCTCCAGCACTGCCTGCTGCAGTGTTTGCACTACAGCAGAGCAGTGTAAAATGTCAAACAAATACAAACACTGCCAAGGACCTAAATATGGGCTGCAGCAGACTACCTCAGCAAGATAATGTGTTTGTGTTTGGTTTCAAGTGGTCCCTTGTATGCAGTCCAGCAGAAGGACCTGCAGGGCAAGACCACCTGGTAAAGAGCAGGCAGCACAGCCAGCCTGGAAGCAAACTGCCCCAGGAGAGATTCCTGAAAAGCAGAGCTGCTGCCAGCCTGTGTGACGGCCTGGGCTCAAGAGCTGGAGGACAGAGCATGGTCAGGAATGGCTCCTCTTTCACCCAGAGACATTTGGAGCAGGGTCTTCTTCCCTCTGCTTGCCCATGCCCTGGCACAACGGACACCACAGATGCAGGTAGCCCTCAGAAGTGGCCACTTGTGAGTAGGAAGCATCAGTTATGTGAATGGAGGTCTTTTGCATGGCAGGCTGGACTCACTGGCTTAATAAAACCTGATTTTCCCCATCCAGGGTAGAGGATGCAGAGGAGTGTGACGAGCTGACAGCTCTCAGGCTGGGTAAACAGTCTGGTTCTTGCCCTCTGAGAAGCAGCACAGCAGAAAGCTGACCTGGGCTGGGGGCTATGCAAGCTGCATGAGGAGGCACAGGAGAGATGCTTCAGGAGCAGGTTTTGTAAGACCAGGGAAGCAGTGCTCTTGGCAGGAGATTAAAATCCAAGGGGTTGAAAGCAGCTTACTCCCACTGACTGCTGCTCCTTTTCACTCTGAGTTGCAAGTGCCTTTGGCTTTCACTTCTAGGGAGCAGCAATTTCTAATTCCACTCCCAACAGGAGCAGAAAAACCCTTGACCACTCATCATCATTGATACTTCACCCACACTAATTGCTGCACTTGCCAGCCTAGGGCTGTTACCTTGGGGTCTTTTATAGTCCTGCTTTTTCCCTCAGTTGGAAAGTTCTCAAAGCTCAGAACAAACCTTCAGTACTGATTAAGTCTCTGAACTCCACGATGCTTTACAACCCTTCAGAGCCCCTGGGGACAGACAGCCCTGGCCTGGATTCAGTCCTGCTCAAGGGAACCTGGCACAGGCAAGTAAGGAGAGGACGTTGTCTGGCCCACTTGTTCATGTTCCTCATTGCCCCAGGGGAAAGGAGGGCCGAGGAGTGATGAACGCTGAAGGGTGGGGAGCATGCAGTGCTCGCATGAAAGCCCAGGCAGCCCCAGGGAGCAGGACTGGGCTGGTTGGGCTCCCTCACAGCTCACAGACAGAATGTGCAGGGGGTAGCTGAGCCTATGGGAGAGTATCACAACAAAAGGAAAAGGCAGGAGTGGTATTTTCTCTGAGCTGTGTTCCCACAGGTTACAAGCAAAATGTCACTGCTCCCTGTTGGTATTAAATTGCCACTGGGACTTTAATGATAAGAGAAAATGATCTCCCTGAAAGTTGAAAGGAGAGGATTAGTTTTGATCTCTGTGTTGTTTTACACCAGGAGCATCCTCTCAGATACCCACAAAGTTACCTAGGGGGGAGGCAGCTCGGAAATACTGGTCCAGGCAACTCATTATCTTTAGGTTTTCATTAGAGTGAAGTTCCAAATCAGCTCAGCTTTACCTTTGGCTCAGCCAGGGCAGCCAGATTGATTTTCTGCTCATTAAAATGCAAACCCTCCTGAAGCTCAGGGACACAATTTCACTTTTTCTCATATTCCTGTGTATATTTTGACAAAGAGCATTCAGCACAGCCCCACATTTGTAGCCATGGTCTCATGACATTTAAATTACCCTCAATACACCTGTGTAGCCTTTAAACTATTCTTTTCACTCTTGGTATAGCAACTGAAGTTCAGAACATCAGGGCAGTCCTCAAGAAACTGACTGGGAAAAAAACCAAGCAGCCAAATCCACTGCTTTGGGCAGACTGCAAAGCAAAGTGATGGTGCTCTGGTTCTTTATACAAAGCCTAAATCTTGTTTCAAAATTACATCTAGAAATGGGGCCAAATCCAGAACCTAAACCATGGCATAACTGCAGAATGGAATGGAATGGAATGGAATGGAATGGAATGGAATGGAATGGAATGGAATGGAATAGAATAGAATAGAATAGAATAGAATAGAATAGAATAGAATAGAATAGAATGGAATGGAAGTAACCAGGTTGCAAAAGACCTTTGAGATCATCAAGTCCAACCTATCACCCAACACCATCTCATCAACTCAACCATGGCACCAAGCACCCCATCCAGGCTCTTCTTAAACACCCCCAGGATGGTGACTCCACCACCTCCCTGGGCAGCACATCCCAAGGGCCAATCTCTCTTGCTGGGAAGAATTTCTTCCTAACATCCAGCCTGAAACTCCCCTGGCACAGCTTGAGACTGTGTCCTCTTGTTCTGGTGCTGGTTGCCTGGCAGAAGAGACCAAGCCCCACCTGGCTACAACCTCCCTGCAGGGAGTTGTAGAGAGCAAGAAGGTCTCCCCTGAGCCTCCTCTTCTCCAGGCTAAGCAACCCCAGCTCCCTCAGCCTCTCCTCACAGGGCTGTGCTCCAGACCCCTCCCCAGCTTTGTTGCCCTTCTCTGGACACCTTCCAGCAACTCAACATCTTTCCTAAACTGAGGAGCCCAGAACTGGACACAGGACTCAAGTTGTGGCCTGAGCAGTGCTGAGTCCAGGGCAGAATGTCTTCCCTGCTCCTGCTGGCCACACTGTTCCTGATGCAGGCCAGGATGCCATTGGCCTTCTTGGCCACCTGGGCACACTGCAGGCTCATCTTCAGCCTACTCTCACACAGTACCCCCAGGTCCCTCTCTGCCTGGCTGCTCTCCAGCCACTCCACCCCAGCCTGTAGCACTGCCTGGGGTTGTTGTGACCAGAGTGCAGCACCTGGCACTTGGATGTGTTAATTCCCAATATTAAATGTGCTAAATCTCAGTGTTCCCCTGGGGCACCCAGAGGGAGTGCTGTGGACACACACATGGAGCTGTTCACCTCCTGCAGATGAACAGTGAGGTAACTGCAGAACATGTTTGGAAGCTCCTCTCATTTTTGCTTTGTTTTCTTTAATGAGGAGCCTGGCAGGCTGTAGAACAAACTACCTTTGAGAGTGATGTTAATGTGCACAACATGTAATTTATTACTGTATTTATTATTAGAGGTCTTGTCACACACTCTACTGAGTAGGTTGAGCCACAGCCATTACTAGCATACTACCTAAGAAGAGTGGTGGGCTGAGATGTACACTCACAAATCACTTCTGAAAATCCCATGAGGACCCTTCTGACCTGAAAAGAAAGTACCTTTGCTCTCTCTTCAAAGTAAACAGGGGACCTTCAACTGATTAGGAACTTACAAGTGCTTGGAAAAATCATGGAGGCAAAAATCAAGTCTGAGGAGCCCACAGGTGAATTGGTGTCACATCCAGTACTGCCCCAGAGCTGTCCCATGTGCCAGATGACAGCTCAGCTGCTGCCTGCCCTGAGGCCATCCATGCACATAACCAGGGACAGAGAGCAAGGGAGTACCAGAGGGAGGAGAGCTGCAGCGCGGGGACACAGCTCTGGAAGACATGGCACAGGCCTCAGGCAGAAGAGGCTGTGACATACAGCTGCAGTGTTCCTGCTTTTCCCGGGGACGCCTGGGCGGGAGTAACTCAGACAAAGAGCAGATTTAGCTGAGCACCCTGCTGGGCAGCAGACACCAACTCTGCACTCCCTGGTCTGATTTGTGTGCCCACGGATATCCAGGAATGTGCAAGACACACAGCCACTTGTTCTCCTCTTCCTCTGTTGTGATGCCAGATACGAATTCTGCCCTTCCCCCCCTGCTCAGCACATCAGGCCTCGCCTGCTAATGCCATAGCAGAGCTTTACCAGTGCGGTACCGTGAGCTGCCCTGGCGATACAGAGCAGGGGGCTCTCCTGCCGGATGCCCCGACAGCAGCTTCACAGAGCAGGTGTCCTCCTTAGCCATGCCTGGCAATGCTTCTTTCCCCGTGTTGTGTTTTCAGAGACCACCAGCCCTTTTCGGTTGATTTTTGCCGGCAGTGGGTCCACAGGGGCTGCTCTGGGCAGCCTGTGAGGTGATATCGCTGAGTTGGAAAGCTCACAAACCCGCCTGTGAGCCAGCAGCGTCCTCCGCAGAGCTGTGCCCCCTGCGGCAAGCACCCTTCCCTGGAGCAGTTTGTCTCAGGACCGGAACGGGGCAGCACAACCCAGACAAACCCAGCGGGGAGGGGGAGGGGGAAGGGAGGCGTCCCGGCTGAGGAGCATTTCTGTGGAAACCCCACACGTTTCGGGGGAAACAGTCTGTAGCGCTGCTAGCTGCATTGGAAGCGACCGCACAGCCCTGCCGGTTGCGTAGTCAATTGTTGCGAGCCTCACTTTGTTAGACACGGATCTGGAAGCCTTCCCAGACGGTGCATCTGCCCCTCCAATTCGAGACCTAAGCGGCTGCAGTTGAATGGGGAGATAATGAGTAAATACATTCCCAGCGACTGCTTTGGGAGGGGAATTAATGAACCATTATCTTCTTCTCTTGAGCTCCAAGTACTCCCTATCTCCCATTTCTCCCCTTCAGAATCAAGCTATTGGTAGATGCTAGACACAACCAAACGCAGACACCTGTGTGCCAGATGTGCAGCGCCACATATACGCGGGCCCCGCCAAGCCCTTTGCAGAGCTTACTGCAGCATCCCTCCCCGGGGGGCAGACAGACCATGTGCTGCATGATTAAGAAATGATATGATGCCTTCTCCTACCAGGCTCCCGAGCACTTGCCTGTGCAGCAAGAGCACAAACAGGAGGCTGCTATGAAGCTGCGGCAGAGGGATGGTGTTGCTCTGAGACCTGCACCCCAGTGGCAGCACTTCTGGCAATGTCAGGCAGTCAGTGCAACCCCTGCGGATGTGAACTGCACTCGTTTGGGATCCCAGGGATATGAGCTGCTCAGGCTGTGGGCACTATTTGCAGGTGACGCTCATGGGTGTGTTGGAAGCCTACAGCTACAATACTGTTGCTTCTGAACATGAAAATAATAGTCTAGCTAATGTAACAGCAAGATCACCTAGCATGAAACGTGACATGTGGTGAAAAGGGACACTCTAAGCTGAGCTGTTCTAATGAGAGGCTGTCAGCCTTTGAAAGAGCTGAGCTGAGTGTGGGACACTACTGAAGCAGAGGAAGAATTTCTGCTCTGTACAGCATTCAAGAGACAGGAGAGCCTGAGCAAAACCTGTGTGTGAGAGAGACTGGCCCACAGGCAGAGGAGGAGGGGTAGCACAAAGGAACAGAATTGCTTTCATGGGCTCAAAACACCTTCAGTCTCTACCAATTCATAGAGATAACAAACGTGTCTCTCAAGCCCTGAAGTGTGAGATCCTCTCCTGCAGAGAGAGCAGGCGCAGCCTGTGGGGGATGGTGTGCTCCCATGGAGCGTATCCGCCACTCAGAGCCTGGCGGAGCCGCCCGGAATGTCGATGCTGCTCCCATGGCCTCTCAGTTTCTCCTTCTGTAAAATGGAGGCAAAGACATTTGCCTTTTCCTCCAAGGCGCCCCGAGGGTGATGTTTTGGCAGTGCTGCCTCAGAGAGGCACTGTACCCGGGGTGCTGGCAGTGCCCCCGCTCCTGCGCGCCGAGGAGGATGCATTCTCCTTGCAGAGGCTGCGGTTCTCCGGCATGGGGAACTGCATGACACAGTTTGCCCGAGGGAAGGCTGGTTCCAAACCAACCCATTCTTTTCATAAGCCTCCACGGAGACATCCTACTCCTTTTCCTCTCCGTGCCCTTCTCAGCCTCTCAGCAATCTATGCCACCTCCACTTATGGTCCTTTTGCCTCCTTAGGCATCGGCTGGCAAATCGAGCCACTGCGGAAGTGCCCTGCAGGGACACTTGCCACACAACGGCCTCATTGTGCTTTACTTGCATTTTGCAGGGCAGTGTTTCACTTTCACAGTGCTGAGTGTCGGTGGTTAGGCACGGAGGTGACAGCCTTTCTTAAGACAGGCTGCTCACACTGTTCTTGATGCTATTGTTTTTCACCTTCTGCAAAGGTAAGCATTCACCTTCTGCAGCATCAGGCTGTGCTGGGAAAGCACCAGGACACAGAGACAGCAGCAGCTCTCTAGGTCTAACTAAGCACCTTGGATCCACTCATTTGTGGGAACACGATGTGCACCCTCTGAGAGCATCCTCCCATGCAGTTTTAGTTGATCTAGCCCAGTGATGAGGTCTCATTCCTTGCAGCAGGGCTGCTGGCTTTGTGTCTACAAGCTGAGCTGGGCCAAGGGAGTTAGACCAGCCAGAAGCTGTTTGCATCACCATCAGGGCAGTTTATTCAGCTATCACTGAAAACTGAGTGGAATTGCATTAGAGCTGATATTTGCTTAGCAAACAGATATGGCTCATCAGTTGCCATGGACTAGCTGATGCAACATTACTTGTTACTGCCCAGTCACCTGGCAGTGCCTCTAAAACTGATGCAGGCTAAGGCACTGGCCAGAAGTAGCAGCACAAAAGCACTTCCAGTCTGCCATTGGTATTCCAGGGATACAAGGCCTAACAATGTATGAGAACATTGAGCTCTGGGAGAGTGATAAATCATTTGCTGCTCCCATCATGTGAAGTGCTGCACCACAAACATGATATTCCCATGCCCCTGAGTGCACTGTGTAAGGAAAACTGGTCAGCTGCTAGAGGCTCATCTTCACAGTGGAGACAGAGGAGTCCTGTAAACCTTTACTTGAATGAAGGGAGAGTCCACGGGGCAGATCCCTGTGGGGTCTCTCAAATGCCTGGAAGGTGCAGCTTCCATTTTATCCTAAATTCCTGGATGCACTTTTCCCTCTGCCTTTCCCCACGGGCTGAGGTACCCCGAATTTACAGTCTTCCCAATAGGCCTGCTGCATGTGCCCCCTGGCACGTAACCCCGCTGCACCAGGCATGGCTGCTCATTTGAAGTAGGTTCCTCCCTTCCCTGAGTGGAGATGTTAATACTCAGTAACTTTTTAGCCTGCACTCTGTCTTGAATGTTGAGAAGTTCTCCTAGCCTGTTGATCTGTTAGAGGGTAGGAGAGCTCTGCAGAGGGACCTTGCCAGGCTGGACAGATGGGCAGAGGCCAAGGGCAGGAGACTGAACACATCCAAGTGCCAGGTTCTGCACACTGGCCACAACAACCCCCGGCAGTACTACAGGCTGGGGTCAGAGTGGTTGAGAGCAGCCAGGCAGAAAGGGACCTGGGGGTACTGCTTGATAATAGGCTGAACATGAGCCAGCAGTGTGCCCAGGTGGCCAAGAAGGCCAATGGCATCCTGGCCTGCATCAGGAACAGTGTGGCCAGCAGGAGCTGGGAGGTCATTCTGCCCCTGTACACTGCACTGGTTAGGCCACACCTTGAGTCCTGTGTCCAGTTCTGGGGCCCTCAGTTTAAGAAGGACATTGAGACTCTTGAATGTGTCCAGAGAAGGGCAACAAGGCTGGGGAGGGGTCTGGAGCACAGCCCTGTGAGGAGAGGCTGAGGGAGCTGGGGTTGCTTAGCCTGCAGAAGAGGAGGCTCAGAGGAGACCTTCTTGCCATCTACAACTCCCTGAAGGGAGGTTGTAGCCAGGTGGGGGTTGGCCTCTTCTCCCAGGCTGGATGTTAGGAAGAAGTTCTTCCCAGAAAGAGAGATTGGCCATTGGGATGTGCTGCCCAGGGAGGTGGTGGAGTCACCATCCCTGGAGGTGTTCAGGAGGAGACTTGATGGGGTGCTTGGTGCCATGGTTTAGTTGATTAGATGGTGTTGGGTGATAGGTTGGACTCTATGATCTCGAAGGTCTCTTCCAACCTGGTCTGTTCTGTTCTATTCCATTCCATTCCATTCCATTCCATTCCATTCCATTCCATTCCATTCCATTCCATTCCATTCCAAAGTTGGACTGCTTGGTTCTTTCTCCCTCTAGCTGACTCTTCATTTGCAAGGACACCACCCACCTTAACCCTATCCACTGCATTTCATGTCACACAACTTTCTGCATTAGCAGCATCTGTAAATGATTTCTAAGCCTCAAGCAGCCCCAGTAACACCATCCTCCCTTTCTTACCCACAGCCTGCTTCATCTTCGGGCTCCTCGCTTTCCTCGCCTTGCCACTCTCCATGACTTTTATAGGTAAGTTGACTACTGAAGCAGTTTCAGAACAGACACTTCCCAGCACTGTGCAGCAGGTTACACACCTGCTAGGAGAAAGGAGCCACTAGACCTGTGTGGTATTGAGCTTCAGGCACAATCCCAGCCCACGTTGCAGGGCAGAGAGGAAGCAGTGCTGGCATTCTGTGTGTCTTCAGTACCCCTTCCCCTGTGCCTTACCTCAGAGCAGGGCTCTGTGTGTGGGAGGAAGCTCAGAAGCTGACACATGAGAAGATTGCACTAATCTGAATCACTCTGCATTAACTGCACTGCAGAAGCCTTAGAAGAGCAGTGCTGGAAGGGATGGTGTAGGTTGCTATTTCTCCATCTTTCTGGGGGTGAGACCTGGCTTTTGGCTGATCTGTCTCTGCATAACCCCTCAGAGGCTGGATTTGTGAGTAGCACTGCAAGATCAAATATTTAAGAAAGGAAAGAGAAATCCTTAGAGCAGCAGAATTTGATACATTTTTAAACTGCATAAAGCTCTTTCCCCCCCAGCATCACCTTTCCCTTGCCATTAGCAGGGATGTTTTTGTTTTAATGAGCACTTCCTAGCCCTTCACTGCTCCCTTTGGGCCTTGCAATCCCCCTGGAGGAACATCAGTGCAGACACCAGCCCACCTGCACCTCCAGACAGGCTTGATGCTCACGGCATCCCTGACAGATGTCTGACTTGCCCTTGCTCAAGGAACTTCCACAGCTTCCCAACGAGCCTCCTTCAGCATTTTAGTGCTCTCACAGACAAAATATTTTCCCCCTTATCCAACCTAAATCTTCCCCTGGGCAAATGAAACAGATTACTGCCTGTCCTACCCACTGTGGTCACACAGAGAGGTTCCCATCCTACTCAAAAGAACCTTTGAACTGTATGAAGGACACCAGTCTAACACCACTTTACCTTCCACCCCCCACACCCTGAGACTGCAAAAACTTCCTTTTCTTCCACCCTGGCCTCACAGGTCACTGTTTCTGTAGGATTTTGATGCACTTTTGCCTCGCTCCTTTGGCCTCCACCCAATGGAACTACAGTTTTCCCCTAAAAAATTAAATCAATATGGAACACAGGACTGCAGATAAGACCTGAGGAGCCACCAGTGCAGGATAATACAGAATAGAGAATTAACCAGGTGGGAAAGACCTTGGAGATCATCAAGTCCAACCTATCACCCAACACCATCTGATGAACTAAACCCATGGCACCAAGTGCCTCATCCAGGCTCTTCCTAAACACCTCCAGGGATGGGGACTCCACCACCTCCCTGGGCAGCACATCCCAATGGCCAATCTCTCTTGCTGGGAAAAACTTCTTCCCAACATCCAGCCTAAACCTCCCCTGGCACAGCTTGAGACTGTGTCCTCTTGTTCTGGTGCTGCTCGCCTGGGAGAAGAGACCAACCCCCACCTGGCTACAACCTCCCTTCAGGGATGTAGAGAGCAGAAGGTCTCCCTGAGCCTCCTCTTCTGCAGGCTAAGCAACCCCAGCTCCCTCAGCCTCTCCTCACAGGGCTGTGCCCCAGACCCCTCCCCAGCTTTGTTGCCCTTCTCTGGACACCTTCCAGCATCTCAACATCTTTCCTAACCTGAGGGGCCCAGAACTGGACACAGGACTCCAGGTGTGGCCTGAGCAGTGCTGAGCACAGGGCAGGATGACCTCCCTGCTCCTGCTGGCCACACTCTTCCTGCAGGATTCCTGTAAATGCACCTCAAAATGAAAGATGCTCTCTCTGCATCAGCTCTTTGGCTCCAGTTTAGCTTATGGTGCATTTTAAGCCCAGATGGTTTTTGGTAATGTGGCTCCTTACCAGACATTTCTCATTTTTTATTTACATTGAAGTTTTCTCTCCTCTCCACAGTGTTCAGCTTTATCAGCTGTCATCTGGGAGATTTCTGGATGTCTTTTACCAGTGTAGCCAGATCTCTGAGAATTTTCAGTCATGTCCTCAAGAGCCCTTACAGCATTCAGGAGAGGTGCTCTTGAGAAGCTCTTCACCTTGAAAGATGGTGCAAATGAATTCCACATGCTGATCATGGAACCATAGGATCAATAAGGTTGGAAAAGACCTCTGAGATCATCAAGTCCAACCTGTCACCCAGCACCTCATGACTAGCTAAACCATGGCTTCAAGTGCCACCTCCAATGCCCTCTTGAACACCTCCAGGGATGGTGACTCCACCACCTCCCTGGGCAGCACATCCCAATGGCCAATCTCTCTTGCTGGGAAGAAATTTCTCCTCACCTCCAGCCTAAAATTCCCCTGGTGCAGCTTGAGACTGTGTCCTCTTGTCCTGGTGCTGGACACAGGACTCACGGTGTGGCCTAACCAGTGCTGAGTACCACTGATGATGTGGCCAAGATGCATCCTGCCTGGATTTGGAAGTGATGCAGCTGTAACCCAGCCAAGTGCTGGGTGTGCCCTTGCCAGCAGTGAAGAGGAACGGGCTTTTCTGACAGTGAAAGTCCCACACCCTCTTTTAGACATCTGCCTGGAGATGAGATGGCTTTTCAGGGAATTGGGACACCCAGCCTGCTGGCACAAGAGTTGGCCAAACCCACCAGAAAAGCGTTCAGCTACAGGCTGGTGCTCTTTCCTTTTTATCTGGGGCCTTCTGAGTGCCAGTGATGGCTGTGGTGGGATTCTGATTAGGATGTTCTAATTAGGAATTAGGGAGGTCTAATGAGGGATTATGGGGCAATTAGGAGGTAGGGAAATAGACTGAACTGTTCCATCTCAACCCCGAGGCTCTTGCGCTTATCCATAACTTCAAATTGCTGTTTATCCCTTAAGCGGATTGTGGCTTTAGCCTTTCCCCAGGCTGACTAAGCCTGAGCTGTGGAATAGGGCTGGGAAGGTAGGATTCCAGGGGTGGTAGAGCTTGCATGCTTGCTGACAGCCAGCCTTCTGGACTCTGGGCTGGAATCTGACCACTCATTAATATAATTTCCCAGGAACATTGCATAATACCTTTAAGATCAGTGGGAAGTGGAAAGTGTAAGGTAAGATATCGGCCTGGAGCTCTGGGGATCTCCCACATCAGATACAGAGCCCCTTTTTTCCCTGAACTTGCTGAAATTATGAGATAATGCCACTGTAATACAGTGTTGTCAGAGGACACTGCTTTCCTGCAGCTGCACAGCTGCAAAGGTACTTGTGGGAACAGGAAATGTCAAGGCAGATGCAGAGAGGTTTTTTGTATCCAAGCAAAATCCTCTGATGTTCTGATAATATTCCATTGCCATGAGCTCAGAGAAGAAGCTGTTGATGTGCCTCCAGCCATTTTGGCACAGGCTTTCTGCAGAGGAAAACAAATTAACTATGACAACATTGGGAAAACTCAGAGGTGAACAACTGGTAGCAGCAGTAGTAACTACAACACCGACACGATACCCCTCTGAAGTGCAGGAGTACCACAGAGCACACAAGCCAAGGTGCATGGAAAGGACTCAGCAATCTTCACAGCATCAGTGTCACCAAGGTTGGAAGAGACCTCAAAGATCATCGAGTCCAACCTGTCACCACAGACCCCATGACTAGACCATGGCACCAAGTGCCGCGTCCAGTCCCCTCTTGAACACCTCCAGGGATGGTGACTCCACCACCCCCTGGGCAGCACATCCCAATGGTGAATCACTCTCTCGGTGAAGAACTTTCTCCTCACCTCCAGCCTAAGCTTCCTCTGGCACAGCCTGAGACTGTGTCCTCTTGTTCAGGTGCTGGTTGCCTGGGAGAAGAGACCAACCCCCAGATGGCTACAACCTCCCTTCAGGGAGTTGTAGAGAGCAAGAAGGTCTCCCCGGAGCCTCCTCTTCTCCAGGCTAAGCAACCCCAGCTCCCTCAGCCTCTCCTCACAGGGCTGTGCTCAAGGCCTCTCCCCAGCCTTGTTGCCCTTCTCTGGACACCTTCACGTGTCTCGATGTCCTTCCTAAACTGACAGGCCCAGAACTGGCCACAGGACTCAAGGTGTGGCCAAGGTTGGACTTGATGATCTCAAAGGTCTTTTCCAACCTGGCTAATTCTATTCTATTCTATTCTATTCTATCTATCTATTCTATTATTCTATTCATATTCTATTACTCATTCTCTACTCCTCCTTTCCACACCCCCCCCCCTCCCCCACCCCCCCCCACCCCCCCCCCACCCCCCCCCCCCCCCCCACTGTACTTCTCTCCTGACCCTTCCTGGCATTCCACCTGAGAGGTGTTTAGCACTAAGACCAGCACATTGCTTGCAGTATCCTGCCTCTTGGTAACTCAAATCGTTCAGACAAAGGCAGTTTCTCCTTGGAAAGGACCTTGCATGTCAAGAATAAAGCAGAAAATTCCTACCAGCCTCTGCAACTGATCAGGAGAAGCCCTGGAACATGGAATCAATAACAATGAAATTATAGTGTAATAAACCATTTAAAACTGCCTAAAGATGGCACTGGGTAAGAGGCTTGGGCAGGAGAGTCATTCCAGCTCGTGAGATGTCTGCAGCTGGTCGCCTAGATTGTTGGCCTAGCCATGGAGAGAACGAGGCACCTTCAGCACCCAACTCCTCTGACCAATTGTAAATGCATACCTTAGGGTGAGAGGGGTTGAATTGTTAAAGTGTCTGTTACTGCCTATTGACTACGAGGAGAGTCTGGGAAACCAGTTCAGATGTGGCCATCTGCATTGCAGACATCTATATTTGGCCAGATGAGTCTCACTGCCACAGACCTGCAGCACAGGCTTCAGGCTCTACTGCCAGCAGCGTCCTGACACCACCATACACTCCCTTCCCTGACACTTACACATCTTTCCCTTTCTAGCAGTAGATCTTAGAGTTGCCAAGATTCCTGGCTCCATAACAACCAAGGCTTTTTAGCCTCCAGCAACCCAAACAGCCTGGAATCTTGAGCTTCTGTGGTTGCCTATCAGCTGCCTGGGAAGCTAAAGCGGCTCCAGGAGCTCCCGCAGGCACTTGCTCTCTATATTCAAGGCATCTGACTCAAGAACATGCCACAGTCATGGGACCTAATGAACAGGGAAGGCCTTGGAGAGGCTTATCAGAGTTCCTTCTTTTCCCAAACAGTTTTGATTTTCACTGAATTTTCTACTGCTGGTGAAATTTTCCTCTCCAGCTCAGCCAGCCATGCAAAGGTGTAGGGGTTGAAGCTAATAACCTGTGGTTGTGGCTCCAGTCAGCAGTGCTACAACAGCTAATGCTGTTGCTGCTTTTCTCTCTTCCTTCTGCTTTTTCATAGAATCAATAAGGTTGGAAAAGACCTCAGAGATCATCAACTCTGACCTGTCACCCAACACCTCATGATTACCAAACACCTCATGATTACCAAACCATGGCTCCAAGTGCCACGTCCAATCCCCTCTTGAACACCTGCAGGGATGGTGACTCCACCACCTCCCTGGGCAGCACATCCCAATGGCCAATCTCTCTGGGTAGAACTTTCTCCTCACCTCCAGCCTAAACTTCCCCTGGCACAGCTTGAGACTGTGTCCTCTTGTTCTGTTGGTGCTTGCCTGGGAGAAGAGACCAACCCCCTCCCTTCTTGCTTGTTGATCATCTTCAGTCCCTCAGTGGGAAATGCAACCCCTTTTTAAACCCAGCCCCTTGTCAGCAGGGGCTGGGTCTCAGCACTGCCCTTCCCTTACACTGTCTCCTGGTTTTGTGTGCAGCCTGTTGAACTGTTTGATCACTTGAGATAACAAACATTAATTTTTGCTGTTCAGGAATGAAGTTTTTGGATGACTGCCCAGTTCAGCCACTAATTCCACTCTATCTGTTGGTGGGTGGTGTGATTGGCAGCTTAAAGGTAATGTGCCTTCTGTGTGTGAAAAATGTTTTGTGTGGCTAGACTTTGCCTTGCTAGTTAAGACATGCTGATGGCTCCAGACAGTTATGTGCATGCTGTAGTGAAGAGTGCCATGGAGACTGAACTGTGCTTGTTCCACCACTTGAAGCATCCATCAGTCAAGTGGGATGCTAATGAGTTCAGCATTGTCCTACATCGTGGTGTGGCTTTCTCCTCCATCACAGAACCTGTGCAGCCGAGGGAAATTACCACCTGACATGGATGCCTGTGGTAAATGGGGTCCTGTCTCCACAAGCAGTCCTTCAAGCCTCCCAGACCTTTGCCCTGTGTGTCCAGACACACAAGCTGAACAAAACGTGAAGTTACTCTCCTAGTCCTGGGAATCTCATACACCCACAGGTGTTTGTACATAGCCCTTCCCAAGTCCCCGGCCGAAGCAGTGACTCTGCAGCATGGCTTGCTTGCACAAGAAAAGTATTCTTGCACTGCAGCAGGGCTTGCCAATGTAGGCACAGCATTTTCCAACCACTGCTACCTCTCTTCTGCTGGACTTACATCTTCACTGAGTCAGAGACTGGTTTCTTGACAGGCAGAAACACCCTCATATCCCTGTTTGCCCTGGTCACCAGAAAGCTGTAGCTGTTGGCTCTAGGATAAAGGATCACCCCGCTGCCACAGTCCCCTTGCAGATGGTCTTAACTGGCTGCTAGTGGGCGGGAAGAGGCTTGTCACAACAGACTGCAGAGCTACTTTAAGGCTTCTCAGCAGGATTAAGCCAAAGTGTTCTTTGCTGTCAAAGGGAGGAAAAGGGGCAGAGCTGAAAGGAAAGCTTCGGAGCTGACCTCTGGGGCGTGAAGGGCTAAGGACAGCAAGTGCCGCTGCCGGAGGGAACGTCTGTACTGGTAGCTCTGCCCATCCTGCACAGCTAACAGGGGCAGCAGCAGCATGGCACCCAGCCTGCCTTTCCAGGAGCCCAGCCCTGGCAAAGCAGACAGAGTAGACTTGATGGGTTGTGGCCTAATGTTTCAGAACAGGCAGCTTGTCCCTTGAAAGGAAATGTGCTAGTCTCTGGCTTGAGAGCGCTGCGTATTGGAGCCAGAAATGCTGCAGGCAAGGCCTAGCTGTGCTCCCCTTTGTTTCTAGCCCCTTTTCTTTGCCAGGATAAAAAGAAGGGGAAAAGAATATTCCTCTCAGGTCTCTGCATTCCCTGCAATCTGTCACAGTAGTAACCAAACTGTATTGGTGGGATATCAATCACCCTGCTGAGGACCTTTGGTCAGTGAGGAAGTGGAGGAAAAAAGAAAGTTCTTAATCTTGTTATAAGAAATTTGCTGTGCTTTGAGTTCTGCCATCAAATGCTCAGCCATTTGATCACACCAGTGGACTTCTCTGTGTAATCAAAGGTTCATTTCACAAAAGTTGAGAACAGATTAGAGAAGAAGTGAAAGGAGAATTTCATGCTAATGAATTGCAGCCTTCATCAAAAATGTTGATTGTTTCTTAGCTATTTCTGGTTCAAGGCCTGTTTTTCTCACCCCAAATAATATGGTACTAAGTGGGTCAGTTACTATCCCTGCTGATGTCAAATAATGTCTTGACTTTGGCTTCAGCTGGCAGCAGGAGTGCCTGCCTTGCAGCCAGGCAGTACATGTGGTCAGAATTTGACTGCCATAACTTGTGTGTCATCTCGTAGTGCTTGCTCTGTGGCCACATTCCACCTGCCTCATCTCTGTTCATCATACTGCACCAGCTCCACTGAGCTGTACCTCTGCTCGACCTCTGAGAGTTACATGGTCAGAGAATGGGTGCAGGATGAAGCCTGAATGAGTGCTGCTCTGTGATGGGCATAATTTAATGGCAAGTCACTGCCCCAGAGCTGTGGGCTGCTCATCTGTTTGCTTACCACCACCAATCTTTCAAAAGGCAATGGCAAAGGCAATGGCAAAGGCAAAGGCAATGTTCACAGAAGCAACTGAACCATTCTACAGCCTCTGGAGAGGCCATAAATCCACTTGGGAGGCTTCTCCAATCTCCTCAAAACCAGTGGTCCTCTGCCATTTAACCCCATCCCTGTGCTGAGCTTGCTGAAGCTTGAGTAGGGGCAGCTGCATATGTGCTGAGCTCACTTCAAAGCTAATGTGTTGCACAGGGCTGCAGGCCAAGTCACAGATCCCAAGGTGGAAACCTTAGACACACTGGCCAGGTAGATTTATCTCTTCTGTGTGTTATGAGCCTGCCTAGCTGAGCAGTTGAGAAGAAGATGCTTTGATGGTTTGAATGGGCATGCCATTTTGAGGGCATAGCTGGATGTGAAGCTACCCAGTGGAAAGCTGGACAAGGCTCTGTCCAGCCTGATCTAGTGTAGAGTGTCCTGCCCATGGCAGGGGGGTTGGAACTAGATGATCCTTGTGGTCCCTTCCAACCCTAACTGAAACTATGAAACTATGAAACTGTTCTTATCACATGTGCTGGTGCTGGGACTTTAATCTCTGCTCCTCACAAACTGATACCAAGATCTGGGCTAGAAAAGTAGCTGGGTTTGTGAACAAGGTATGCAATAACTTATAAACAATCAAACAGTTTCACAGGGAAGAGCAAGATGATCCTCTTCCCAGATCTCCCAGACCCCCCTGCTAATCCTTGCCTCTAGCAAATGCAGCATATGGACTAAAATAGGAACCAGGCAGAATATAGATCCAAATGGCTTTCCTTAGCCAGTGTTCTCACCAGTAACCACTGAGAAGGGAGAGTGTAAAACAAGAGGTGCCCTTCTCTCTCATTTCAAGCAGGAAAATGAGCATGGAGTACAGCTCCAGGAAAGAGAACAGGCTGCAGACCCCTGCCTGGATGGCATGTTCCTCCCCATAGCCACTTGTAAACCCCCCTCCTTTGCCCTTCTCTCTGAATTGTGCTCCTGTTTGGCAGGGGCAGCTTCCTGTTCAGCAGGTTTCCTAGAATCCCTTTCCTACAGACACAGCTCTCTGCAGGCAGGCTGGCATGGGAGCCTACCAAAGGGAAGCTGTGATTGCAGCAGCTAGTGCCCTGAGGACTGGGCCAAGCGTTTCAGGCACAGCATGATGACATAGGTTTCAGAATGTTTGGCCCAAATCCTTGCAGGGCCTTGTGGATATCACTCCTGTAAACCTACCAGAAGTAGGAAAGTCATCTAGGAGACAGAAGGTTGAGTTCCTCTACACTGCAGTCAACCAAGCTCCATACTTTGTATTGCCAAGACTAAACCCAAAACCAAAGCATTGCTTATCAGTCCTACAGCATTTCCCTGTAGACCAGACCTTCACAACCTTCTGCTATCAAGGTTCTCCACCTACTCCTCTGCTGGTCCTGACTGAAGGCAAGAAAATTACACTTAATTGAAGAAAATGTGACAGAATCATTCCAGGTATCTGAAACACTTCATCAGGGGTTGAGGTTGAAGTCTAGACCCTTCATATTTTAATTTGAGATGATTCACCTATACAGCCATGGAAAATAGAGTTAGAAGAGACAAACCCACCCGCTGCAAGGCAGGAACTTCTCTACTTAAGTCATTTAGCAGTTACTCTAATCTGTTCTTAAAAGTCCCCAGCGTGGGAGCTGCTGCCAGCTCCCTACACAATCTGTTCTCATGCCTTTGCATGCTTGCCACTGGCAAGTTTTTTTCCAATAGCCAGCCCAGACCTCACTGGGAGTAAACTGCAGGGGGAAGCTGCTTTATTGTCCAGCAGGATCTGCCTCATTGGTGGCTCCTCCCTTTTCTCTTAGGTGATCTTCCCACACTCAGTTTTAACTTGGCCCAAGGGCTGGCAGTGCCCAGAAGGTGCTCAGGCTTTCCACAGCCAATTTACTTATTCCCTTTTCTCCCCCATGCCTCCAGGTGACTCTCCTGCTGTATGACTCAACCAGGATGAGGCAGCTGCTTTCCAAGTCTGTTGTGATTGATGACGATGATGACGACGAGTACCCCTGGAGGCAGAATGCTCACAAGTACTACATCCACCTAACCCTCAGCCTTTTCCTCTTTCTCTGGTTCATTCTTGGGAACTACTGGGTTTTTTCTGTGTACCTGCCAAATTTTATCCCACCTTTCCACCAGCCTCAGGACTACTGTGACAAAACCCTGTACATTTTTGCTGCTGGCGTTCTCATTCTCAGCCATACTGTTCTCGTTCTCCTTGTCTTTTGTAGCTGTTGCATATATTGTTTCTCCAGGCAAAGGTACTCTTCTGAGGAAGACTAAATGCCACATAAATAAAGTCACAGGGGTCTGGGAAAGAGTGTACAGCAATGAGCAGGCAATAGCTCACCCTTGTGTACACCTTTGTTGCACTGTACCTGTGTATGATAGCAGCCAACTGCAGGAGGATTGGTAAAATGCAGCACCATGTGGGAATGGCTAAGCTGGAGTACAGCACAAGCAATGCCAATTGGTGCTACAGATGCCAGGGTGCATCCTGGCTGACTTCTGTGTCCCCTTTTTAACTCTTGGGTGGTCTATCTGGAATAATCTCTTGCAGAGGGCAAAGCTCTCTAAAACAACGACATCCTTTCAGCACAGTACATGTTTGCCTACAAAAATAGCCATGCTGTCCTCTTCACTGGGATCTGAACATCTCCATAGCCTGGCTGAGGCCTATCACCATCCCTGCATTACCCATGAGGGAGCCGAGACAAGGAAATAAAGGGCTGTAAGGGCTGTATTCAGACCATGGGGGTTGGTCTCTTCTCCCGGGCAACCAGCACCAGAACAAGAGGACACAGTCTCAAGCTGCACCAGGGGAGGTTTAGGCTGGAGGTGAGGAGGAAGTTCTTCCCAGCAAGAGAGATTGGCCATTGGGATGTGCTGCCCAGGGAGGTGGTGGAGTCCCCATCCCTGGAGGTGTTCAAGAGGGGATTGGAGGTGGCACTTGCAGCCATGGTTTAGTTAGCCCTGAGGTGTTGGGTGCTAGGTTGGATTTGATGTCTCTGAGGTCTTTTCCAACCTTATTGATTCTGTGATGCTATGAGTTTGCCAGTGACTTAGGTGTTCACTGGAGATCTATTCAGGGTGCTGTTAGACCATCCAGTAAGTAGCTATGAGAGCAATATGGGCATGTAAAAAAGCAGTCTGAATATGGCCTTCAGGTCTCTTTCCAACTTGGATTAGAAAGCATCTCTACCTAATTTTGGTGCTAAAAGAGATTGTCTGAACATACCCATATATATGTATGTGTATATATGTGTGTGTGTGTCTCCAATATCTGTGACCTGAGCCAAGCCAACATGCAAGTCTTCAGCAGAACAGAAACCGAAGCTACTGACTGTGAGGCAGAATCACAGAAAGGTTTGGAATGGAAGGAACTTCTAAAGGGCATTTAGTCCAAATGCCCTGCAGTGAGCAGGGACACCTTCAGCTAGATCAGGCTGCTAAGAGCCCT
>CM037631.1:114438374-114501475 GCA_015227895.2 Colaptes auratus
TCTCTCTCACAGAGCTCTTGCTCTGGGCTTTACAAGGCTCCAGAACAGACCTGAAAATCACAGGGTGCAGAAAACCCAAAGCGGCAGAAGCTGCTCTGGGCTGTGCTGAGAGTGGTTCTGAACGTCTCAGATCCTGGAACATGGGCGGTTGGGGTAAATGAGCCTACATGCTTTGACTTTACAGACAAAGGTCTCTGAAGATCACAGTATCACAGTACATTAGAGGTGGAAGGGACCTCCAGAGATCATTGAGTCCAAGCCCTCTGCCAAAGCAGGAGCACCCAGGGTAGTCTGCACAGGAATGCATCCAGGTGGGGTTTGGAAGTCTCCAGAGCAGGAGACTGCACAACCTCCCTGGGCAGCCTGCTCCAGGGCTCTGCCACCCTCACTGTAAAGAAGTTTCTCCTCGTGTTGAGGTGAAATCTTCTATGTTCAAGCTTGTACCCATTGTTCTTTGTCTTATTATTGCACACCACTGAAAAGAGATTGGGCCCCTCCACTTGACACCCACCCCTCAGACATCAATACACATTGATGATGAGATCTCCTCTCAATCTTCTCCAGACTAATCAGCCCCAGGGCTCTCAGTCTCTCTTCACAGGGGAGATGCTCAAGTCCCCTAAGCATCCTCCTGGCTCTCCATGGGATTCTCTCCAGCAGGTCTCTGTCTCTCTTGAACTGGGGAGCCCCAAGCTGGACACAGTACTCCAGGTGTGGTCTCAGCAGGGCAGAGCAGAGGGGGAGAAGATCCTCCCTAGACCTGCTGCACACACTTCTCCTGATGCACCCCAGGATACCATTGGCTCTCTTGGCCCCCAGGGCACATTGCTGTCCCATGGAGAACTTGCTGCCCACCAGCACTCCAAGGGCTTTCTCTGTGGAGCTGCTTTCCAACAGAGCAGCTCCTAACCTGTACTGGTGCCTGCTGTTATTCCTCCCCAGATGCAGGACCCTGCACTTATCCTTATTGACCTTCACGAGGGTTGCCTGCAGCCAGCTCTCAGCCTGTCCAGCTCTGGTTGGCTGCCAGCACAGCCTGATGGGGTGTCAGCCACCCCCCCAGTCCTGTACCATCACAGCTTGCTGAGGGTACTCTCAATCCCCTCACCCAGATTAAACCAGTGATGGCTTGAACACATCATACAACATTCAACCCCAGAGCAGTGTCTGTAAGTTACTGGAATCTCAGCTCTGGTTATGCATTTTCCCTGGGTTTGTTTTTGGGTAGGGACTTTGTGCCAGGCTGCAGCCTCAGGCACACTCTGCACGCAGGCAACGGCTTGCTACCCCAGGACTCCAGTTTGACACTGCTGCTGCGTGGCTTACAGCCCATCAGGAAGAGTGTGGCCAGCAGGAGCAGGGAAGTCATCCTGCCCTGGACTCAGCACTGCTTAGGCCACACCTTGAGTCCTGTTCTGGGCTCCTCAGTTTAAGATGGGATATTGAGACACTTGAAAGTGTCCAGAGAAGGGCAAGGAGGCTGGGGAGGGGTCTGGAGCACAGCCCTGTGAGGAGAGGCTGAGGGAGCTGGGGTTGCTTAGCCTGGAGAAAGGGAGGCTCAGGGGAGACCTTCTTGCTCTCTACAACTCCCTGAAGGGAGGTTGTAGCCAGGTGGGGGTTGGTCTCTTCTGCCAGGCACCCAGCAGAAGAACAAGAGGACACAGTCTCAAGCTGCACCAGGGGAGGTTTAGGCTGGATGTTAGGAAGAAGTTCTTCCCAGCAAGAGAGATTGGCCATTGGGATGTGCTGCCCAGGGAGGTGGTGGAGTCACCATCCCTGGAGGTGTTTAGGAAGAGCCTGGATGAGGCACTTGGTGCCATGGTTGAGTTGATTAGATGGTGCTGGGTGATAGATTGGACTCATAGATCTTGAAGGTCTTTTCTAACCTGGCTAATTCTATTCTATTCTATTCTATTCTATTCTATTCTATTCTATTCTATTCTATTCTATTCTATTCTATTCTATTCTATTCCATTCCATTCCATTCCATTCCATTCCATTCCATTCCATTCCATTCCATTCCATTCCAATTCATAGATTTCATATTCAGAATATGTCAGAAAAAGAGTTGCTTCATTGCTTTTCATGGGCTTTAAAAGACACAAACCCTTGTCCAGCAAGATGTGAAATCAGATCTTTAAGAAGCAGGTCTGGTGATGATTTGCAGGGCAGAAGTTATATGCTAAAGCATGAATGCAGTACCTCACACAGGGTAGCAGCAGCTTGAGCTGCCTCTCCCAGTCAGTTCTCTCACTTTGGGAGAACCCTTGGCAGTCCACCTCCTTGCAGGACATGCCTGCATCTGGGAGGCCACGCAGGCTCTCAGACACCGAGGCCCTGAGCAGTTGGTGGAACAAACCTGTGCTTATGACAAGGGAAAATGAGAGACTCCTGTCACTGGCCCCTCAGTAAAATGGAGTGATTGAGCTGAACCGATTACATACTGCCACATTTGTTTCTGGAGAACAAAAGGCTGCTTGGTCTGGGGCAAGCCTGTTCATTGGAAACAGCACTGCTGATGACAGGGGCTGGCAGGCTTCGTAATTACTTGGGTATAAGAGCACACAACAAAACAACCACCTACTGTTCATACAACACCACAAACGCCAGAGTTCTGACCCCTCCCTGCACTTAGGATGAGCAGCCTGTGCCTGTCCCCTCATGCTACCAGCCTAAGCACTTCAGACACGTCCCTGAGACCTCAGGATCCGGCTGTTCCTCTGCGACCACTTGCCAAGCCCTCAGCTTCAGCCGGGGAAAAGGCAGAGTGCCGACTGCCCTCCCCCGGCTGCTGACGGCTCTTGACTGCTCTACACTCACAGGGGCAGAGTAAAGCTGGAGCTCTGGAGTGCCCTGCACCCAGAGCTGAGGCCAGCACGGCAAATGCAGGGTTGGAAGTGGCTCCCACACCACCACCAACTTGCTCATGGTTGTTACTTGCTTTGAAATCCTGGCCCCAATTATAGATGCTGAGCTTCCCAGCAAATCTGGCCCTTAATGCCTGCCCCTGTTCCCACTGCAATCAGTGGCAGGGCTCTGATTGATTTAATGGGGGCAGGCACAGAGACTTAATTAGAAAATTGGTAACTGCAAAGAAAGGAGAGAATGCACAACAGTCTGCCAGGTCTCCAGCAGGAAGCAAGCAAAGGAGCTGCTCATCCTTAAGACAGAGATTTTAGGCTCTCTCTCTCTCTCTCATATTAAAAGAGCTTGGCAAGATGGCCTTGAAGCTGCTCTTAAACATTGTGTATAATATATAATTGCTTTTCAGCTCTTCAGTACTCTATCTACCTTTCAGATCAGTCCCCTGAGAAGGTAATATGAAACATGCTGAAAACCAACAGCCCTTAACAGAAAGCAGTACTTGCAGCCTTTGTGTGGGGAGGTAATTCAATTATTTGTTTAAAAACTCCTTCCTCTTTGACAGCTCTAGAGCGTGTTTGACAGGGTAGTCCACTCCAGGCCTGGCAGACACTTCTCACAAGCCCTTGTGTTGCAAGAAAATACTGAGATTCTGAGTTCATCACTGCAGGAAAAATCCTAATATCCAGAGGCTCACAGTCACAACTGTGGGATGGAGTGGAGTGGAATGGAATGGAATGGAATGGAATGGAATGGAATGGAATGGAATGGAATGGAATGGAATAGCATAGCATAGCATAGCATAGAATAGCATAGAATAGAATAGAATAGAGTTGGTCTCTTCCAATAGGTTGGAAAAGACCTTTGAGATCATCAAGTCCAACCTATCACCCAACACCATCTCATCAACTCAACCATGGCACCAAGTGCCTCATCCAGGCTCTTCCTAAACACCTCCAGGGATGGTGACTCCACCACCTCCCTGGGCAGCACATTCCAAGGGCCAATCTCTCTTGCTGGGACAAACTTCTTCCTAACATCCAGCCTAAACCTCCCCTGGCACAGCTTGAGGCTGTGTCCTCTTGTTCTGCTGCTGGTTGCCTGGGAGAAGAGACCAACCCCCACCTGGCTACAACCTCCCTTCAGGGAGTTGTAGAGAGCAAGAAGGTCTCCCCTGAGCCTCCTCTTCTCCAGCCTAAGCAACCCCAGCTCCCTCAGCCTCTCCTCCCAGGGCTGTGCTGAAGATGGTATTTATGGATAGGACATGGCTAACATCACAGTGGTGGTGCTGCAGCACTTCCATTACATCCTCAGAGAACTTTGTGTGCACCGGGGGACACTGGTTTCCAACCCCACATTCAAATGTCTGAGTCTTCTCTAAGGTTAATGAGTGCTATATTGTAATTGTCCATTACTGCTTACACCTCAAAACATTACACATCGCTCCTGTTGCCTGGTTGCTGGAATGTCTGTTTGTGTTTAACTCCTGGACATCTTCTGCCATGTGTATTCACACTGGTTGGTACCTCAGTGCTGCACCATCCAGCATCTAGGCAATTACAGCTCAAATGACTTAGCCTGCAAGTAATTCTGTGTATCTGCATGCACCCTGTTTACTTTCAGAGGTCAGCAGACTGCAAAGACTGTAGCACTCAGTTTACAGAAACATAGATGAGACTACAAACAGAACACAGCAGGACTATCATCCAGTCTTACCTGTACTAAGCCATAGTCTCAGTGCTTAAGAAATAAACAGGGTAAACAATGAAATGACAAGGGAATAAAGCACAGCCTGGCTTACTGCATCTCTGGAACATTATTGTTCTCCTAGCAGCACGCTGGGATGCACCAAGGCTTGCAGAGCCCAAGGAGAGACACTCTAACTAGCATAACAATGTTAGGCAGCACCACTGTTTTCTGCCCTGACATTCACAACAGCAGGCATGCCCACATAATTCCCTGGTGCTCCTTTGCTGTCTGTTTTCCCTGAACCAGGGTTTGAGGAAAGTAACCAGACAGGCTCAGGCAGGCTGTGAGGGAAAAGGAGAAGCTGAAGGGCTAGCAGGGTAAGGGCATGGGAACAGGATATACATACATGCAGGCCTTACCTCAGCCTGCATGCAGGACTCGCACAAGCCTGCCACCTGCTCTGTGCACGGTGAGCAGGATTACCTAACATCATTATAGCAGCCTAGGCTTACTGCTTTGGATGCTAATTGCATGTTGTAAGTGATTATCACAAAACCATTTCCATACAGCTCACAATTTTATACATAGAATAGAATAGAATTAACCAGGTTGGAAAAGATCTTTGAGATCATTGAGTCCAACCTATCACCCAACACCATCTAATCAACTCAACCATGGCACCAAGTGCCTCATCCAGGCTCTTCCTAAACACCTCCAGGGATGGTGACTCCACCACCACCCTGGGCAGCACATTCCAAACTCTCTGGGAAGAACTTCTTCCTAACATCCAGGCTAAACCTCCCCTGGCACAGCTTGAGACTGTGTCCTCTTGTTCTGGTGCCCTTCTCTGGACACCTTCCAGCAACGCAACATCTTTCCTAACCTGAGGGGCCCAGAACTGGACACAGGACTCAAGGGGTGGCCTAACCAGTGCTGAGTCCAGGGCAGAATGACCTCCCTGCTCCTGCTGGCCACACTGTTCCTGATGCAGGCCAGCATGCCATTGGCCTTCTTGGCCACGTGGGCACACTGCTGGCTCATGTTCAGCCTAGTATCAGCCAGTCCCCCCAGATCCCTCTCTGCCTGGCTGCTCTCAGCCACTCTGACCCCAGCCTCTAGCACTGCCTGGGGTTGTTGTGGCCAATGTGTAGAACCTGGCCCTTAGATGTGTTAAACCTCATATTGTTGGACTCTGCCCATCTGTCCAGCCTGTCAAGGTCCCTTTGCAGAGCTCTCCTAACAGGTTGACACCTTCTCCTAACTTGGTGTCATCTGCAAACTTGGTGGACTAAATCTTCTCGTCCATTTCACCCTCCCTACTGCAATGTCCACTTGTGCACTTTTTCCTACTGGTATGCTTTACCCTGTTAATAGGAGCTGGAAATTTCACGGTTGTGTTTTCTACAGAAGATGCTACTTGGTCTGGCACAACACAGTTGTTTGTTTCTGCAGAGGCTCCCTTTGACAGCTTTCCAGGGCCGAGGATGCTCGCAGATCGAACGTCTAAAAGCAGCACAAGGGGGTAAATGGAAGAGAAAAGAAAAAGCATTCCACGAACCACTATAAGGGAGGACAGGTGCACAGCCCCACCTCCACAAAACACACATCGCCTTCCCTCGCAACCGCTCTCCCCTCCGTGCGCACAGCCAGCGGCGGCCGCGGGCAGAGCAAGGCGGGGCCGCTCCCGGCCCTTACCTAAGCGCGGGCGGGCAGGGCCGGACCGGGCGCCTTATGTAAGGGCAGAGGCGGGGCCGGCACTGCTGTGGCGACGGCAGCAGGACAACCATGTCCTGGTACCGCAACACCGTCTGGTTCGTGAAGGGGCTGCGGGAATACACGAGGTACGGGTGGCGGCTGCCCCCGGGCTGTGCGGGGCGGCGGGGCGGGCGCGGCGGCTGGGGGCGTTTCTCTGCGCCCGCGGGCGCTTAACCCTTCCAGGGTGCTGGTACAGTTGTAATCGAGGCTGCCCACCCTGGGCAGACAAGTTAATGCCTTGTCGTTCGGAGCTGCTCGGTGGCGCTGCCTCGTCGCATCCTGGGTCCGCTCAGGCAGCCGCCCTGGGGCTGCAGCTGGGGCACTGCCCGAGGGTGGAAAGTTTGGTGCGTGTGGCAGGAGAGCGCCTCGGGTTGTTGCTGCGCCGCTGGTTGCTGTGTCACTGGCGCTGTGCGTGGACCGTCCCACGAGTAGGAAGTGATGGAGCAGAGGTGTTTAGCGTATGCTGGGCCGTGAGGGGTGAGCACTTCTCAACCCTCCCCTGTGCTTTTTGGAAGTACTGGCTTCCAGTTTCTCACACGTGTCTCTGGTTTACACAGGTGCGGCTACGAGTCTGCATCCAGGCACTTCAATCCAGACGATGTGGAGGTGAACGTGGCTGGGAGATCCTTTCTGGTCACTGGTGCAAACAGTGGCATTGGCAAGGCCACAGCCAAAGAGATAGCGAGGAGAGGTGAGCCAGGCTGTCCTGAGGAGCCCTGGGGGATTGGTACAGAGGGGATGGAAGGAAGCAGGTTGGGCCTTCCAGCACAAAGTGTTTAGGAAGCAACTGGATGAGGCTCTTAGTGCCATGGTTTAGTTGATCAGATGGTGTTGGGTGATAGGCTGGACTCAATGATCCCAAAGGTCCTTTCCAACCTGGTTAATTCTATTCTATTCTGCACAACTTTGGGGGATGGGGGAGTCAGGCATGTTATTACATAGGGCTGTTAGTGTCAGTTAGAGGTATAATCATGATCAGTGGTGTTAAAACTGGAGTTATGAAATAAAAGTAGTGGAGAAGAGCAGCAAAATATTCTTCCAGTGGATATATACTGAAACTGCCAGTGTTGGTGGCATCTAAGGTTGCTGGTGATGGATCAAGGTCTGTTTAAGGCAGCAGCCTGGTTTGGTTTGAACTAGTTTGAAGAATTTATAATTTCAAACCAGTGATTGATCATCATATTATCATCTTATGTGGTACCTTTCAGGATATAATGAAAGAAAACAATTGATTTTGCTAAGCTGAGATGAGAGTATAAAAGGAGAAACACAGTTGTACTTGAGCTTAGTGATGTAATAACTCTTTGAAGTTGTTCTTCGTAAGCCAGGCAATGGTATGACTGAAGCTAGCTGCTGTTGGAGGATAACCCTAATCCCTTTCAGAGCTGACAAAATAATGCCTGTTGTGCAAGAGTGACTGGAGTTTTGGCATATGGAATGGAAGGGAGGAGTCTGGGGCTCTTTGCCCCCTCTTTTCCTGCTTAGGTTTCATAATTATCTTATCAAGGAAAGTAGCAACTTGATTATTAGCATCAAAGAGCCTTGGGTTTCAAGAGTCCCCTCAGTGCCAAGATGTTGTTGATTCCAGGTTCCCTCTACTGCCATCACGTGGAATGGCTTCATGCAAGCATGGTTTTGTCTTTTGACTGTTTCTCTCATCCATGGATGTTTGCCAGGTTTTGCAAGCTGTCAAGCTGACTAGATCCACGCAGGATTTGGTCACCATGACTAGTATTTGGAGCCCAAAGAGCAGCCTTGGGATCAGACTGCTAGTCTGATGCCTTGAGTGTGTGTGGCACTGCAAGTTAAAATGACTTTGCAGCGTCTTCCTGCTCCTGTCTTTGCACTTGTTGCTCTGAAACCCAGCATCAGCTGTTGGGGCTTTGGCTTCTAGTTGAATCTTCCCAGCACACCATGACAAGGAAGTAAGGAATTCAGGTTCAGTGAAAGAATAAACAAGTTGTGTTGGCCTTTCCTTTAGCTCTTTGTACTGACAGTCTTCATGACAGTTTCTTTAGCCTGAATTCAACTTTCCTCCGGATTGGTGTCACACAGAATCACAGAATCCCCAAGGTTCAGATGGGTATTGCAAGTTTGGGGCTTTCCTGAGTGTCTTTGGCACTGTACTTCCAGTTCATGCAGTCTTCACCCAACCCATGTGTTAAGTACAAATAATTTCAATCTTTACCATGGAAAGTATCTTTAAGTCCCTGTCCCAGCCCATAGGTCATGCCAAAACGTCCCTCTGTCCTTAACAAGAAAACAATTCATGCCCAAAGCCCTTAAAATCCACTTCTGTTTTCATGGAATGTTTTCCACTGTAGGCTGTGAAAAATGTTCCTGACCAGCTTGAAAGCTTCTGTGTTTAATTAGTACCTGCACACATGACTTGTGCTTTTGGGGCAGAGCTCCTTGACCATCTGCAAATGGGCATCTTTAAATGCCTTAAGAGCTGTAATTAAAGCTCTCCTTTGCAGGTGAAGCCTACAGTCACAGTGACAAAGGCCAGAGAGGCAAGCACTGGACACTGCCTGTTCTGACTGCCTTTCTCTCACTTGTATCTGTTCTCTCTGGGGCAAAGACTGCCTTTCATTTTAGAATAGAATAGGATTAACCAGGTTGGAAGAGACCTTTGAGATCATCAAGTCCAACCTATCACCCAACACCATCTAATCAACTCAACCATGGCACCAAGTGCCCCATCCAGGCTCCTCTTAAACACCTCCAGCGATGGTGACTCCACCACCTCCCTGGGCAGCACATCCCAATGGCCAATCTCTCTTGCTGGGAAGAACTTCTTCCTAACATCCAGCCTGAGCCTCCCCTGGCACAGCTTGAGACTGTGTCCTCTTGGTCTGGTTTTGTTAAAGACCAACCTCTGCCTGGCTACAACCTCCCTTCAGGGAGTTGTAGAGAGCAATGAGGTCTCCCCTGAGCCTCCTCTTCTCCAGGCTCAGCAACCCCAGCTCCCTCAGCCTCTCCTCACAGGGCTGTGCTCCAGACCCCTCTCCAGCTTTGTTGCCCTTCTCTGGACACCTTCCAGCAGCTCAACATCTTTCCTAACCTGAGGGGCCCAGAACTGGACACAGGACTCAAGGTGATGATCGACAGTGATGTGCCTTGCACTGAAGGCACCAAGCATTGGGTATCTTGGTGACCCTGCCCCTCCTTAGAGAGGACCACTGGGATTCTGCCAGGAAAAAAAAAGAAAGGAAGACTTTTTCCCAGGCTGGACTGTGCAGTGTGTGACTCTTCTGTCCCTAGGCTAGACTTGGTGTCTTGCATTTGGGGTTTGGGGGCTAGAAGAGTGGCCTGGCACTATTGTTTCTGTTATCAGTCTTTTTAAGATCACATTGCTTAAGCCTCCTGGTGATGGTGGGCTGCTGGCAATCCCTAAAGCACGTTTAACAACAGATAAGTTGAAGAGTTCAGGTACTCCTGTGACTGAGAAGAGCACATTATGTGTAATAAGACAGAATTATGTCTATCTGTCCTATAGCCCTCTTCTGAAGACTCTTTAATATGGCTGTTTTATGAGTTCATGGTAAGTATTCAGGCCTTTGAGAGGAGCCTTGCCCTGTATATTCTTTTCATAGAAGGACTGGTTTGGAAGGGACCCTTGGAAGTCATCTTGCCCAGCATCCCACTTGAAGCAATACAATACAATACAATACAATACAATACAATACAATACACCAGGTTGGAAGAGACCTTCAAGATCACCGCGTCCAACCCATCAACCAATCCAACCCACCTAAATATAATACAATACAATACAACCCAACCCACCCAAACAACTAAACCATGGCACCAAGCACTCCATCAAGTCTCCTGAACACCTCCAGTGATGGTGACTCCACCACCTCCCTGGGCAGCACATTCCAGTGGGCAATCACTCTCTCTGTATAGAACTTCTTCCTAACATCCAGTCTGAACCTGCCCTGGTGCAGCCTGAGACTGTGTCCTCTTGTTCTGGTACTGCCTGCCTGGGAGAAGAGACCAACCTCTGCCTGGCTACAACCTCCCTTCAGGTAGTTGTAGAGTGCAAGAAGGTCACCCCTGAGTCTCCTCTTCTCCAGGCTAAGCAACCCCAGCTCCCTCAGCCTCTCCTCACAGGGCTGTGCTCCAAACCCCTCACCAGCTTCGTTGCCCTTCTCTGGACACCTTCCAGCAACTCAACCTCCTTCCTAAACTGAGGGGCCCCAGAGCTGGACACAGGACTCAAGGTGTGGCCTAACCAGTGCAGTGTACAGGGGCAGAATGACCTCCCTGCTCCTGCTGGCCACACTGTTCCTGATGCAGGCCAGGATGCCATTGGCCCTCCTGGCTGCCTGGGCACACTGCAGGCTCATGTTCAGACTGTTGCCACTACTAGATTGAACCAGCCATTGCTTTGACTCACTGGATCCTGAAACTCAGAAGGGTGGAAATGATCCTCTTGGAACACCCTGACCTGTTTAGATGAAAAGTAGTGAAAACTTGCTAGTTCTTAATGCCTGATTTGTGCCTCCTAAGATGTGGCTTGTGGCTGTGATCCTTGCCGTATCTCCCACTGCTGAGAAGAATTCTGATGTCTGGCTTTTATTCCAGTCATTTGTACTTTTGGATCCCTTAACTGAACTTTTAAAGCACGTGCCAGAAGAAGCATTCACAGTGCAGATGCCTTAGCTTCACTTTCTGGTGTAGTTCTGGTGTTTTATCAAGGCCACACGTGGTGTGCAGGCTCGGCAGAAAATGGCTCGAGCAGGACAGTGCGGTGACCTTTCCCACACATGTAGCCTTGTCTGAGGACCTGCTACAGCCTGATCCTTTCCCCATCCTGCCTGCCCTCACAGGGACCAGAGTCAAGCAGAAACCTTGCAGCTTTCTTATTATATCTCTTTTTTGGTGTGTCTTAAACCTTTTGTTTGAAGGACCTTCACCTCGGTCTTTTGGCAGACCTTGTTAGCATTCTGGGTGCATCTTGGTGGTGGAGTCACCGTCCCTGGAGGTGTTCAGGAGGGGACTGGACGTGGCACTTGGTGCCATGGTCTAGTCATGGGGTCTGTGGTGACAGGTGGGACTCGATGGTCTTCGAGGTCTCTTCCAACCTTGGTGATTCTGTGATCCAGTCTGCTAGGCTGGTGCCTTCTGGGGGGAGTTTGTCCCTGAGAATGGCCCAAGGCTGGTGAGCTTGGGACTGCTGTGGGGTTCTATGGCTGTAACCAGCTCCCTGCTTCCAGCTCATCAACAGGCATCCCGGGAGCCCTGAGGGCTCCACAGGCCTGAACTTCAGCTGCACTTGCAAAAAGCCACTTTCCAGCTCTTGTCAGCAGGGAAGTGAGGCTGTTGGCTGACGTCCTGCCTGCTGGGAAGCTCCTGGGGTGTATTGGTGAGCATCTGCTCACCGTTGCCACTGCTGCTGGCAGGCTATAGGTTTCCCACAAACCAGAATGCAGTCACAAGAGGGCTTTCAGACACTAACGCCAAGCAAGACCCTCCTGGCCCTCCCCAGTGGCGGGTGGCTGCCCCGGGGGTTACCCGATGGTTACTCCGTGTGTTTCTTGTCGCAACCCGCCAGGTGGCACGGTTCATCTGGTGTGCCGCAGCGAGGCACGGGCTGAGGCCGCCAGAGGAGAGATAGTGGCAGAAACCGGCAATCAGGTCAGTTGTTCGCAGTCTTTTGCTTGCTCTCAGGCTCTTCATATGAAAGGCTTCGGAAGCCCTGAGCTGTAGTTTTTGCCCCTTTGTTGTTGTGGTTTTTAATAGCATTTCCTATGTAGTTTACCATCCATATAGAATAGAATTAACCAGGTTGGAAAAGACCTTCGAGATCATCAAGTCCAACCTGTCACCCAGCACCATCTGATCAACTAAACCATGGCACCAAGTGCCTCATCCAGGCTCTTCCTAAGCACCTCCAGGGATGGTGACTTCACCACCTCCCTGGGCAGCACATCCCAAGGGCCAATCTCTCTTGCTGGGAAGAACTTCTTCCTAACATCCAGCCTGAACCTCCCCTGGCACAGCTTGAGACTGTGTCCTCTTGTTCTGGTGCTGGTTGCCTGGGAGAAGAGACCAACCCCCACCTGGCTACAACCTCCCTTCAGGTAGTTGTAGAGAGCAATGAGGTCTCCCCAGAGCCTCCTCTTCTCCAGGCTAAGCAACCCCAGCTCCCTCAGCCTCTCCTCACTGTGCTCCAGACCTCTCCCCAGCTTTGTTGCCCTTCTCTGGACACCTTCCAGCAGCTCAACATCTTTCCTAACCTAAGGGGCCCAGAACTGGACACAGGACTCAAGGGGGTGGCCTAACCAGTGCAGGATGACTTCCCTGCTCCTGCTGGCCACACTGTTCCTGATGCAGGCCAGGATGCCATTGGCCTTCTTGGCCACCTGGGCACACTGCAGGCTCATGTTCGGCCTACTCTCACCCCAGCACCCCCAGGTCCCTCTCTGCCTGGCTGCTCTCAGCCACTCTGCCCCCAGCCTGTAGCACTGCCTGGGGTTGCTGTGGCCACTGTGCAGCCCCTGGCACTTGGATGTGTTCAGTCTCCTGCCCCTGGACTCTGCCCATCTGTCCAGCCTGGCAAGGTCCCTCTGCAGAGCTCTCCTACCCTCTAACAGATCAACTCCTGCCCCCAGCTTGGTGTCATCTGCAAGCTTACTGCTGATGGACTCAATTCCCTCATCCAGCTCATCAATAAAGATATTGAAGAGGCTGGGGCCCAGCACTGATCCCTGGGGCACACCACTGGTGCCTGGCTGCCAGCTGGCTGTGGCACCATTCACCACCACTCAGCCTCCAGCCAGTTCCTGACCCAGTGTATGCTCTGAAGTGATTTAATTTCCCTAAGTGATGTTTCTGGTGACCAGTATCATCACCACCAGAATGCAGCTTTACTTCATGTTTGTTGTTGGTATCTTTGGTGATGTCCTACTTATTATTCCTGACTATGTGGCTAGAGGGTTTTAAAAGTTAATGCATTGCAACACTCTGGCATCAACATTTGTGAGTGTACAGCATTGAAGTCGAAGGGGTTTTGTCTGAGTAGCATGGTCTTGATTGGCTAAGGTTGGCTGCTCTTTGAAGTCCTCTATGTGGTCCTAGTTCCATCCTCTACATACTTCACATGTCCGTTTCTTCAATTCACTTCCTTTCCTCTTCCCTTCTCTTGCATACATCACTCTGCAGTATACCTCTGCTGTTCTTTCTAATTATTGAGGAGAGTGCACTTACTGAGTCCTGTGTCCAGTTCTGGGCTCCTCAGTTTAAGAAGGACACTGAGACTCTTGAATGTGTCCAGAGAAGGGCAACGAGGCTGGGAAGGGGTTTGGAGCACAGCCCTATGTGGAGAGGCTGAGGGAGCTGGGGTTGCTTAGCCTGCAGAAGAGGAGGCTCAGGGGAGACCTTCTTGCTCTCTACAACTCCCTGAAGGGACGTTGTAGCCAGGTGGGGGTTGGTCTCTTCTCCCAGGCACCCAGCACCAGAACAAGAGGACACAGTCTCAAGCTGTGCCAGGGGAAGTTTCAGCTGGAGGTGAGGAAGAAGTTCTTCCCAGCAAGAGAGATTGGCCATTGGGATGTGCTGCCCAGGGAGGTGTTGGAGTTACCATCCCTGGAGGTGTTCAGGATGGGATTGGATGTGGCACTTGGAGCCATGGTTTAGTAGTCTTGAGGTGTTGGGTGCTAGGTTGGACTTGATGATCTCTGAGGTCTTTTCCAGCCTTACTGATTCTATGACTCTATGGCAAATGCAGTCATTGTCTTCCTCTCCTGCTTGTCTTGGCTGGGATAGAGTTAATTTTCTTCCTATGTGGTTGGGATTTGTGCCTAACCCAGCGCTGACAATCCATGCTTTAGCAGTTGCTGAACAGTGCTCACTCAGCATCAAGGCCATCCTGGTTCTCCTGGTGCTCCACTAGTGAGCAGGCTAGGGCTACACAAGAAACTGGGAGGGGATGCAGTGGGACAGCTGACCCCAGCTAAGCAAAGGGATGTCCTGTACCATATGGTGCTGAGCTCAGGGATAAAAACCAGGGGAAGGAGGAGGAGGGGGTGACGCTTGCAGTTGTGGTGTTTGGCTTTCCCAGCCATTGTTGCATGTGATGAAGCTCTGCTTTCCTGGGGACTGCTGAACACTTGCCTGACAATGGCAAGTAGAGAATTAATTCCTTTGTTTTGCTTGCACACAGAGCCCTGCTTCACTTACTGAACTCAGCCCACAAGCTTTGCCTGTTTTACCCTGTCACTTCTCTCCCCTATCCCACTGGGAGGGGAGTGAGTGAGTGGTTGCATGAGGCTTATCTGCCTGCCTAGGTCTAACCCACAGCACTTGGCTGGGGAGCTGTCTTCATTTTGGATAGTGACCTGGCTCTTGGCCATGGGATTTTGCTTCCAGTGAAGGTTTTTCACGTTGATCCAAAGTTCTGGAGAGTTTTTATGGTCAGAGATACCATACTGGCTGAATTCCTGCTCTTTGGTTTCAGCTCCCTGGTGTGACACAACCAGCATTGCACTTCCCTTCGTTAGTGGAGTGCATTAGATCAGTCCTTATGTTGAAATACTTCCCAGCTGTCTATAACAGTGTAATCCCATGGCTATAGCAAGACTGGTGGTTATCTGTTACCTCCTTTTCTGACTGCAGTCAACAGCCTGGCAAGAGGGGGAGTTTGACCTCTGAAGGTTCCTTCATGTTCTGTTTTCTGTCATTTGTAGGGAAAAAAATCCCCCAGACTCGAGGGAAGTGACCTTCTTCCTCTAAAAGCAGCAGTTCTGCACCCACACTCTGGAGCAGGCTGCAAGCCTGTAGTTTCTGCAGTCATGAAAGAGTTTGAGGGCACTGCACAAGTTGTTTGTGACCCTGGGGACAGAGCACTCGTAGAGGAAGCAGCATTCAGTGAAGTATTAGATGAGCTGCACAGGATGCCCTGGGGGAGGAAAGACTGCATGCTAGGAAGAGTCATTTTAATAGTGAGTCCACAACATCCTTCTTTGTAAGTACTCACTCAGAAGCAATCCAGGGAGATAATAAAATGCTGTATCTGCAACTTGTCAAGCTGGATCACAGTTTCATAGTTTCAGTCAGGGTTGGAAGGGACCACAAGGATCATCTAGTTCCAACCCCCCTGCCATGGGCAGGGACACCCCACACTAGATCAGGCTGGCCAGAGCCTCATGCAGCCTGGGCTTATCCAGGCTTAGCTTGCTCCTCCTGATTATCTGGTGGGGGATCTTCTTGTAGTGCATGCCAAAGTTTTGTGTCGGTGTCTTCTACAGCAGCACACACAGAGCCAGTGCTGACATGCAGTTGCTTTGAGGGATCTCTACCTGGACCCGGACACTGGGACGTTTTCCTGCTCTCTTACTGTGAAGCTAGTCAAGGATGTTTGGTCTCACCTTGAAAACACCCTTGCTACTGTTGGGGCTTGTATAGGGAGCAGGCCTCTGGGTCTTTATTTTTGAGCCAGTGTGAGAGTCCTCAGCAGATAAGTGTTGATGTCTCTCTTTTCCAGTCTGTGAAATCACTTGTAGCATTGAACATCTGCCCAAAGGACTTCAGCTCTTCTGCACCCTTAGATGATCTAATGGTAGTAGCTTTAAAAGTAGAGTGCTTTTAGAGGAGCATCCAATTAGAAACCCCAGAGCAATGTCAAGTTATTGGTAGAAAATGAACATTATGGACTGGAATCAACCAGGTTGGAAGAGGCCTTTGAGATCATCGAGTCCAACCTATCACCCAACACCATCTAATCAACTCAACCATGGCACCAAGTGCCTCAGCCAGGCTCTTCCTAAACATCTCCAGGGATGGGGACTCCACCACCTCCCTGGGCAGCACATCCCAATGGCCAATCTCTCTTGCTGGGAAGAACTTCTTCTAACATCCAGCCTAAACCTCCCCTGGCACAGCTTGAGACTGTGTCCTCTTGTTCTGGTGCTGCTTGCCTGGGAGAAGAGACCAACCCCCAGCTGGCTACAACCTCCCTTCAGGGAGTTGTAGAGAGCAAGAAGGTCTCCCCTGAGCCTCCTCTTCTCCAGGCTAAGCAACCCCAGCTCCCTCAGCCTCTCCTCCCAGGGCTGTGCTCCAGACCCCTCCCCAGCCTTGTTGCCCTTCTCTGGACACCTTCTAGCAACTCAACATCTTCATTATCATGAAAAAATTCTGACCTACCCCACCTCAGGAGCTGAAATCCAGGGCTGGAGAGAGAGCTGTGTTGTTTTTCATTTCTCTTCAGGGAAGCAGAATTGCAGACAGGGACTAATGCCTTGTAATTGTCTCAGCCCCTTCGCTTCTCTCCTTTGCTGTTGTAAGGAGTGTTTAAAGAAGCAGCTGGGCAGAGAGGATAGCCTTTAAGGAGGATTTGCCGGGCTGCATGAGAACCTGTCCTCTGCAGACTTGCTTTCAACCTGCCTCTCCCTGGGGTGCATCATAAGACTCTCGGTGGCAGACCTTGGAGAGGAAGCGCTCTCCAGGAGAGGCGTAGGAGCTGGCGTGCCTGCTGTGTGCCTGCTGTGTGCCTGCTGTGTGCCTGCTGTGTGCCTGTTGTGTGCCTGCTGTGTGCCTGTTGTGTGCCGGTGAATGCCGCCCTGCTTCCGCCCGCTACAACGCAAGCCCGCAAAAAGCAGCGCAACTGCCGCTAACAGCCAGCCAAGGGCTTTTGATGTTTTGGAGAGAAGGAAGGGTTTCTAGCATCAGTGGTTTAGAAAATGATAACTTTGTTCTATCTGTTTCTCCCTTTGTTGTTTTTCTTCTGTATTCTGTTACACGCACATTCATGGCTGCAGGCTGTTGTGACTTGGGGTGGCTACCAAGCACTTAGCAGCCAATGAAGCAGCTACTGTGCAGGGGTGCAGAAGGCACAGGCAGGCAGCTGGAGGGGCGCATTGGTGCCCCTGCAAGCCTGCTCTCCTGCCCTGCTTGCGGTGACTGTGCCGGGCTCGTGGGAGGCTGGCCCGGACGCTGCTCCGGAGGAATGGAGTGGCAGATGCTGGGCTGCAAGCAGCGGCTGGCACTCTTTCCTGAGCCTGGGGCAGAACATGATGGTGGCCTCCTCTGTTGAGTTCTGCTGTGGTCGAGGTGCTGGGCTGCAGCAATGAGAGGATGTGAGCAGTCTGCATAACTACAGGGAACAGAAAGTGGAGGTGGCAGGGTCCTTGCAGGGAGTACAGGAGCACAAACCCCACAGTGCAGGAAAGGAGGGACAGCTGAAAGCCATGCTTCAGTGAGTGGTGTATAGACTTCAGTGGTGGGAGGAATGGAATCTTGTGACTGCTGGCAACAGAAGGGAGGCTCGTCCTCTGCCTGCAGATGTGCAGTGATAGGATAGGTGAAGAGCCATGGTAACAGGTGGGGAGAACAAGCTCTGTCGGGGGGGTGTTGGAAACAGATGAGTCTGAGCTATTACTGCCACTGGGAAGAAGTGCTGGGTGATAGTGGCTGGAGGCTCCCTTCTGTGGGTGATGGAGGTGCCCATCTGCAGTCTTGGCTTGATATCCTCAGAGGTTTGTCACTTGCTGGAGTCTCAGATCAGCCTCTCCTCACAGGGCTGTGCTCCAGACCCCTCCCCAGCTTTGTTGCCCTTCTCTGGACACCTTCCAGCAGCTCAACATCTTTCCTAACCTGAGGGGCCCAGAACTAGACACAGGACTCAAGGTGTGGCCTAACCAGTGCTGAGTACAGGGCAGAATGACCTCCCTGCTCCTGCTGGCCACACTCTTCCTGATGCAGGCCAGGATGCCATTGGCCTTCTTGGCCACCTGGGCACACTGCAGGCTCATGTTCAGCCTACTCTCAACCAGCACTCCCAGGTCCTTTCTGCCTGGCTGCTCTCAGCCACTCTGACCCCAGCCTGTAGCACTGCCTGGGTTGTTGTGGCCACCCGGCACTTGGATGTGTTCAGTCTCCTGCCCTTGGCCTCTGCCCATCTCTCCAGCCTGTATGCAGGCTCTTTAAGAAATGCAAGAAGGGAAGACAAGGAGAAGGAGTTGTGCTTTATGCAAAGGAGTGGCCTGAAGTCATGGAGCTTTGTGCTGAAATGGGTAATAAATCAGTTGAGTAATTCTATGATGCTAAGAACCTTTTCACCTAGAGAGGTCTCTCCCTGTCCCTGCTGATTGCAACTTACCCTTTCTTTTTTCCCCCCTTCTCCTGTAGAAATTTTCTTGCACATTTTGGATATGTCTCATCCCAAGGAAATCTGGGAGTTTGCTGAAAAGTTCACAAAGGAGCATCAGTTGCATGTGCTGGTAAGTTTCATGCACCTAGCCTTTTCCTTTCCTTAGTGCACAGCCTGTGCCTTTGTCCAGGAGGTGGTGTAGCTTTCACAGCTTTGCCCACAGCTCTCTGCCTGCTTTTCTCTGGATGGCTTTGGGGTGGTCACTGTGGTCTGAGTGCTGCTGCCCAGTTTCAGTTCACATCCAGAGACAGCTCACAAAGGGAGAGAGGCACTCATTTGTTTTCAGCTGCATCTCTTAGCATGCACTTTGTGTTTGACTTTTATTACTGATAGCTTTGTCCCCCATAGAATCAATAAGGTTGGAAAAGACCTCAGAGATCATCAAGTCCAACCTGGCACCCAACACCTCCTGACTGACTAAACCATGGCACCAAGTGCCACATCCAGTCCCCTCTTGAGCACCTCCAGGGATGGTGACTCCACCACCTCCCTGGGCAGCACATCCCAATGGCCAATCTCTCTCTCTGGGTAGAACTTCTTCCTAACATCCAGTCTGAACCTCCCCTGGCACAGCTTGAGACTGTGTCCTGTTGTTACAGATCAACAATGCAGGATGCATGGTGAATAACAGAGAATTAACTGAAGATGGGCTTGAAAAAAACTTTGCAACAAACACTCTGGGTGAGTAGGAAAGGATTTCTTCTGAGGTGCATTGATTTTGAGTATGGAAGTGTGTTTTTACTGCTGGGTTCCTCAGGTGTGTGATCCTGCTCAGGGGGATCATACCATTGCTGTGCCAGGGAAGGAGGAGGAAGGAAAAGAAATCTTAGAATCATAGAATCAATAAGGTTGGAAAAGACCTCAGAGATCATCAAGTCCAACCTATCACCCAACACCTCATGACTACTAAACCATGGCACCAAGTGCCACATCCAGCCTCCTCTTAAACACCTCCAGGGATGGTGACTCCACCACCTCCCTGGGCAGCACATCCCAATGGCCAATCTCTCCATGACGAACTTCTTCCTAACACCCAGTCTAAACCTTCCTGGCACAGCTTGAGACTGTGTCCTCTTGTTCTGGTGCTGGTTGTCTGGGAGAAGAGACCAACCCCCAGCTGGCTACAACCTCCCTTCAGGGAGTTGGAGAGAGCAAGAAGGTCTCCCCTGAGCCTCCTCTTCTCCAGGCTAAGCAACCCCAGCTCCCTCAGCCTCTCCTCCCAGGGCTGTGCTCCAGACCCCTCCCCAGCTTTGTTGCCCTTCTCTGGACACCTTCCAGCAACTCAACATCTTTCCTAAACTGAGGAGCCCAGAACTGGCCACAGGACTCCAGGTGTGGCCTGAGCAGTGCTGAGCACAGGGGCAGATGACCTCCCTGCAGAAGATAAGGATAAGGCTGATCAATAGGTTGGCTGCAAACAGAATGCAGTCTGAGAGAACAAACTACATTCCTCTCTCTTCCCCTTTCCCCAGAGAAGCTGAAACCTGAGGGTGATAGGGGCTCAGGACCTCTCTTGGCAAATCTGCTGTTCCCCTGTCTGGCTCCCAGCAAGGAAGCAGTACCTCATGGCTGCCTGAGTTCTGCAGAACGCAGAGAATAACTTTTCTTTAACAACACATTTTTAGATACCCACAGGCAGGCTATTCCTCCCATCTTCCTCTCACTCTTTGCCTCCACCCTGGGCCTCAGCTCTGGTTTGGTAAGGAGTGTTGAGTTGTTCATTTCTGCTTGGTCATTTGGCTTCATGTGGGCACATTTCCTGGTGGGCAGATTTCATTTGTGTGTATCTTTGCTTTGTGTGGTGTAGCCCTGTGCTCAGGGCTCCCTTGAAGAGCTGGGGAGCAATGAGCATCATTTCCTCTGATGGACTTTGCAGCCTTGAGAGCTGACACTTAAAATAGTTAAGCTAAACAGATAGATTCTGTTTATTTCAGTAGAACTCCCAGGAAGGGCTATTCAGATCAGCAGTACTCAGTAATGTTGGAGAAAAGCTGTCAGCATTGGTAGGCAAGTGGGAGGCAACAGCAGCCTGCCCTGGAGATGCAGCTGGGACAATCCTTGTTCCTCTCTTTCATAGCCTGCCTCCCTTTGCTTTTGCACAACACATCTTGCTCGAGGTGGAGCTGTGGCACATATGTTTCACTTTCATTGCTACTTACCAGCCAAGGGAATGCTAGAACACACTCAGAGAGAAATAAATGATGCTCCTAGCATGCATCTTTTCTTCAGCCTGATGTGCTCTCATGTTTTGATAATATAGCCTCATACATTTGCTTCCTGTGCCAGAAGGGGTAGGGCTAGAGGAAACAAGACCCCTCTCTGCCACGGTGCAGCCATCTGTGGCAAACTGCCTAACCTGTATGGATATTGTTGTTCTCTTTCCTACTCATGCTTAACTGGTGTTTTGAGTCTGAGGGCTTCTCTGAGCTACTGGGAAGTCAGGCAGCCTGGGTGCCAGCTCTGTCTGCCACGAGGTCAGTGCCTGATCCTTGGCCTCCTTGCTTGTGAAAAGGAGACTCTGATACCCATTTTCCTTCTAAAGAGCTTTTAGGCTTTTGGATGGGAGGTGCTCTGTGAAAGAGAGGAGTTGAATAGAATTGCAAGCAAACCAGCTGCACTGAAGCCTGGGTTCCCAGGACACGGAGGAACACTCACTGAACTGAGCTTTGTACGTCGAGGGAAATGTAAGCCTTTGTTTTGTCCTTGGTGGCCATTAGCTCCTTCCTTATGCTCTCAGTGGTTGGTAGCGTGGTGGAGTTGACCCTCAGCACACTCAAATCTTCATCCCTGACCTTGTACCTGGGAAGCAGACTCAGAGATGTCTCTTGCTTGGAACTCCATGACTTGAAGGCTTGAAAAGATAACCAGGGCAAGGAAGAATGGCAGTTTGGGTTTGGCTTGGTTTTAAGACTTGGACGTAAGAAAAGCCAATTTAACTGCTTTGTGCCAGAGGAGTGAGCTGTGGAAGTCTGCACAAGTAAGAGTTGGGGTGGTTTTGCTCCCACTTATTTTTCACAGTTGAAACAACACTGTTCCTAATAATACTGCAAAGCTCAGGCAGATGGAAAGCTTCACTGAGTGTGATGCTGGCTGCCTGCCCTCAGCTGAATGTTAGCAGATTAAAAACCTCACCAGCAGTTTACCTCTGATTGCCAGATAGAACATCAAGGGAAAAAACTCCTCTGGAATCCACCAAAACACTTGGGTCTCCAATAATTACATCATCAATTAATTAGATGTTATAAACAGGTGGTGGCTCTACAATATGACTTCTGCTGAAGCCACAGTTTTCCTTAGGAATCAGTTTTAAAGAGCAGATTGTGGGGGTCACTTTCAACATGTAAAGCCAGCAGGAGTATTTGTTCATGTGCTATACATGTACATGTGATACCCTCTTGGTTTCCAGAGCTGAAATACATGCATCCTAAGCAGTCTTCCAGAGGGACCTTGCCAGGCTGGACAGAGGGGCAGAGTCCAACAGGATGGCATTCAACAAGTCCAAGTGTCTGGCGCTGCACTTTGGCCACACCAACCCCAGGCAGTGCTACAGGCTGGGGTCAGAGTGGCTGAGAGCAGCCAGGCAGAGAGGGACCTGGGGGGTACATCCAGCTTGAACCTCCCCTGGCACAGCTTGAGACTGTGTCCTCTTGTTCTGGTGCTGCTTGCCTGGGAGAAGAGACCAACCCCCACCTGGCTACAACCTCCCTTCAGGGAGTTGGAGAGAGCAAGAAGGTCTCCCCCTGAGCCTCCTCCTCTCCAGGCTAAGCAACCCCAGCTCCCTCAGCCTCTCCTCACAGGGCTGTGCTCCAGACCCCTCCCCAGCTTTGTTGCCCTTCTCTGGACACCTTCCAGCATCTCAACATCTTTCCTAAACTGAGGAGCCCAGAACTGGACACAGGACTCAAGGGTGGCCTAACCAGTGCACTGTACAGACCTCCCTGCTCCTGCTGGCCACACTGTTCCTGATGCAGGCCAGGATGCCATTGGCCTTCTTGGCTGCCTGGGCACACTGCAGGCTCATCTTCAGCCTACTCTTAACCAGCACCCCCAGGTCCCTCTCTGCCTGGCTGCTCTCAGCCACTCTGACCCCAGCCTGTAGCACTGCCTGGGGTTGCTGTGGCCAATGTGTAGAATCAACCAGGTTGGAAAAGACCTTGGAGATCACCAAGTCCAGCCTAAAGCTTAAGCATAAATGTGGAGGGCGGGTGTATGAACACAGTGTGTCCTCATGAAGTGCCAAGCTCGTTGTTGGCACTGGCCATGCTCTGCACATGGCCCAGGTTGATGACCATCCTATCTAACCCCCCTGTGATAAAGCTGGTTGCATGGTGTGGAATGGTGCAGCTGCTGTGGCATTGCAGGAAGGTTTTCACACCACTGTGTTAGAGATGGTTTCCTATTTCATGAACTTGGCTTCAGCACAAAACTGACAGGATTGCTTTCCAAAGAAAGGAGAATGGTGAGAGGATGTTTATCTTTAACAGGAATGGTGCATCAATCCCAAGAGCCTCCTTAACTGAAGGAAACCTGGCCAGCAAGTGCTGTGTCTAAGCTTACTGCATGGAAAAGGGCTGTAGTTTGCCCAGGAAGTTCCTCCAGTCAACTCTTCACCTCAGCAGAGTTCAGCAAGGGCAAGATGAGAGCCTGTGCAAGGGGGTGATTGGATGGTTATTGATCCCCTTCTGCCTTCCTCTGCTTTTAAGCAAGCTCCTGAATTCCTCCTGCTGGCCTCCTTTGTGGCACAGCACAGACTCCTTTCTGAAGGGAGTGTGGTACTCAGTTCCACTCCCAAGTTTTTGTTTTCCACCCTCACAGCAGTGGGAGTCAAGGTTTTGGGCCATGCAGACAACATCCCTTTCCAGGGCAGGAGAAGGGCAGTCCTGCTCCATGTATTCATCAGCAGCCTGGGTGAGGGGATAGGGTGCACCCTCAGCAAGTCTGCTGCTGGCACCAAACTGGGAGGGCTGGATCACACACCAGAAGGTTGTGCTGCCATCCAGTGCGACCTGCACAGACTGGAGAGCTGGGCAGATGAAGAACCTTGGGAAGTTCAGCAAGGATGAGTGTGGGGTACTGCCCCTCGGGGGAGTAGCTCCATCCATCAGCACAAGCTGGGGGCTGACCTGCTGGGACGACCTGGGAGTCCTGGTGAACAACAGGATTACCAGGAGCCAGCAACGTGCCCTGGTGGCCAAGAATGCCAATGGTGTCCTGGGATGCATCAAGAAGAGTATGGCCAGCAGGCTGAGGGAGATTGCTGGCTCCATCAGCTCTGCCCTGGTGAGGCCTTACCTGGAGTACTGTGCCCAGTCTGGGCTCCCCAGTTCAAGAAGGACAGGGAACTGCTTGAGGTGGTACAGCAAAGGGTTAGAAAGGTCATTAGGGTACTAGACCACCTTGTCTTATGAAGAAAGGCTGAGGGACCCGGGGCTCTTCAGCCTAGAGAAGGGAAGGCAGCTGTCTTTGCAATGCTTAGAAGTGCTTGGAGGGTAGGTGTCAGGAGGATGGGGCCAGTGGTGCCCAGTGACAGGACAAGAGGTAGTGGGCACAGACTTGAACATTGGAAGTTCCAGCTAGATGTGAGGAGACATTTCTTTCTGTTGAGGTGGAGCACTGAAAGGGCCTGCCCAGAGAGCTGGTGGAGTCAAAACCTGCCTCCATGCTGCTCTGTGCTACCTGCTTGAGCTGAACCTCCTTCGGCAGGAGGGTTGGAGTCTCCGTCGCTGGAGGTGTTTAGGAGGAGACTGGATGGGCTGCTTGGTGCCATGGTTTATTGATCAGATGGTGCTGGGTGATAGGTTGGACTTGATGATCTCAAAGGTCTTTTCCAACCTGGTTAATTCTGTTCTGTTCTATACAATACAATACACCAGGTTGGAAGAGACCTTCAAGATCATCACATCCAACCTATCAACCAATCCAACCCACCCAAACAACTAAACCATGGCACCAAGCACCCCAGCAAGTCTCCTCCTGAACACCTCCAATGAAGGTGACTCCACCACCTCCCAGGCAGCCCATTCCAATGGGCAATCACTCTCTCTGTATAGAACTTCTTCCTAACCTCCAGCCTAAACCTGCCCTGGCACACAATGCTTTCATTCCTGGCTTCCCTGCTGGTTAGCAGTTCATTTATGTCCTCCTGCATGCTGCAGTGCAGCTGTGCTTGGCAGAATGCATGCCAGGAGGGACAGGGCTGTGCCAAGCCTCTGCACTGCCTGCACTCTGTGTTCTTCCTGTGTGTGTTTGAGTGTAACTCTTCAGCTTTTGCATGAAGAGCCAGGTGGAGGTTTCAGCTGATGAGGATATATTCACACAACTGCAGCTCTTCTTAAGGTGTATCTGCTCTCCTGTTAGAATCATAGGATCGTTTCAGTTGGAAAAGACCTCTAAGATCAGTGACTCCAACTGCCAGCCTAAGACCACTCTGGCCATGAAACCACATCCTGAAGTGCTATGTGCACATGTTCCTTGAATACCTCCCCTGAGCAGCCTATTCCAAAGCCTGACCACTTTTCTGGTAATCTTTCTCAATGTCCAATCTAAACCTCCCCTGGCACTTTCAGGCCATTTCCTCTCATCCTATCGTGCACAATTGCCAAGGTGGAAGGGACCTCAAGGATCCAACCCCCCTGCCATGGGCAGGGACACCTCACACTGCAGCAGGTTGCTCACAGCCACATCCAGCCTGGCCTTCAAAACCTTCAGGGATGAGGCTTCCACCACCTCCCTGGGCAACCTGTGCCAGGCTCTCACCACCCTCATGGGGAAGAACTTCTTTCAAACATCCAATTAGAATCTACCCATTTCTGGTTTTGTTCCATCCCCCCTAACCCTATCATTCCCTGACTGCCTGAGCAGTCCCTCCCCAGCCTTCTTGTAGCCCCCTTCAGATACTGGGAAGCCACAATAAGGTCTCCTCAGAGGCTTCTCTTCTCCAGACTGAACAATCTCAACTCTCTCAGTGTGTCCTCACAGGAGAGGAGCTCCAGCCCTCTGCTCATCCTTGTGGCCCTTCTCTGGACACCTTCCAGCATTTCCATGTCCCATGTGAGGGACCTCACCTCCTACAAGGGAGAAGAGACTGACTGCAACCTCTTCAGGTAGTTGTAGAGAGCAATGGGGGCTCCCTTCAGCCTTCTCTACTTCAGACTAAACAACAGCAGTTCCCTTAGCCACTTGAGACTTCTTCTCTAGACCCCTCAGCAGCGTTGTTGCCCTCCTCTGGCCACTCTCCAGCAACCTGGTGTCCTTGTAGTGAGGGGCCCCAAACTGAACATCTTTGAGGTGCTGCCCCTTGTCCAGAAGGTTTTGCCTGACAGACCAGCCCCTGCAAAGCAGAACTTATACTCTCCAAGGATATATTTTTAAAAATGACTGAGGAGTTTGCATTGAAACACTTTCAAGCAGGGACAGCAGCTGGTGGAATACTCAGTAGTGGCAGAAATGAAATGCTTGAGTCTGAATGCCTTGGTGCATGGTCTCTGTGTTCTGAGGTGCTGGTGCTTACCAGAGGAAGCTGAGATCCAAAGTGCTCTTTCTGCACCCTGCCTGGAAGCAAATGAGTGAGTGGTTTTGTGTGGCAGAAGATGGAATGCCCTGGCTCTGTGGGATTTGTTGAATTCTTCACAGACTCAGGGGAGAGAGGAGAGACTGCTTTTGCAGTTAGTTTGTGGGTTTAACTAAGTGCATAGACTCCTGACAAGCTGAAGCTGCTTTAAGCAGGATTTTTGGCATTGGCCATTTCTCTCATCCAGCTGGAAACCAAAACAAAGCTCAGTTGTTAATGAGGCAATGTTAATGCCTTCAACCCTTGTGTCCCTTTAGAATTAGCAAGTCAATGTGAAGCCCCTCAGAAGAGTTAATTAATCTATGGGACAGTAAAATCAAGCACAGCCATGGCTGGTGCATTGCAACTGTGCCTTCAGGAGATGCAGCTTATTTAACCAAGATGTTACTTTGTATTGGAAGCATCCATAGCAAATCAAACTTAATCCAGGCTCTCTGCTTGTACTGAAGTTCCTTATTTGTTTTACATCTCAGCAGTCTCCCATGACAGTCAGCAGCAGTTCTTCCCCTACTGATGTCATTGTTCAGTCTCCCTGCTACCACCACGGGAGATGAGGAGGCTCTCATCATTCACTGGCAACTGCCTTTGCTTGCATTTTCTGATTAAGACAGGCTGCATTCACTCATCTGCTGTGCATTTGCTTTGTTTGATTGGCCAGGGGTGTCAGTATTTAGTGTGCATGTGGAGCTCCCTCTGATTCTGTGGAGAAGCTGAGGGCTGCTGTGAGTGATGGGGAAGCCCAGCAGTTTGCTCACCGAGCAGGGAACACATTTTCTCTTGGTAGCCTATTTATAAACATGCTGTATTTTAGCTGTGTGGGATCTGCTGCCTCTGTGGAGGAGAGGTTATAAAGACACATGCTGAAGTCTTCATGTCTAGTGAAACACATGGCCGCGGTAGCTCAGGGGGGAAAAACGCCGCTCATCGCTGAGACAGAAGCGTTGAACCAGAGCCATGTGTGGAGAGATGCGAGAGGAGTATCCTGCTTGACACAGAAATGCTAGACTGCATGGGGGTAGATGCTGTTTGAGTTAAACAGGGTGGTTTTAAACACAGCTCAAAGGGGGAAAGCAAAACTATCTCTGAAGAGCTGTAAGCAAACAGAGTTCCCTGCTTTGTGCCTGGGCGGGGGACGCATCACTAGGTGTGGCTGAAGCAAGCAGCCTGGCAGCTGAACAGTGTTATGAACAACAAACTTCTGGTCATGGTAACAGCTGAAATGGAATGGATTGGTGTGGTGCCTACCAGTCTAAGCCAAATGAGCTCGATTCAAGTGGGAGAGGACACAGTTAAGTTCCCCCAAGTAATCTTAGCTCAGCCTTGGGCATGCAGCGTTAATATTTTCTTTCCCCTGAAAGGATTCTTTCTCTTCTGCGATAGTCATGCTGGGGATTTAAGAGGAGAGGCTTATGTGCAACACAAATCAAAAGGGCTGTGTCCTCTGAGTGATTTCACTGTGAGAAGGCAAAAATGGATGAGTCTTAAGTGTGTACAGAATGGCCTGAGAAATGTGAAGCAGTTTTCTTCTGGTGTTCATGACCAGGTGTAATTACATGTGCACCTGCCACAGACAGAGGGGAAGAGCATTCCCTGTTTCTTCACTAGCATCACCCCCGGGGAATGGAATGGAATGGAATGGAATGGAATGGAATGGAATGGTCCAGTTCTGGGCTCCTTGGTTTAGGAAAGATGTTGAGTTGCTGGAAGGTGTCCAGAGAAGGGCAACAAAGCTGGGGAGGGGTCTGGAGCACAGCCCTGTGAGGAGAGGCTGAGGGAGCTGGGGTTGCTTAGCCTGGAGGAGAGGAGGCTCAGGGGAGACCTTCTTGCTGTCTACAACTCCCTGAAGGGAGGTTGTAGCCAGGTGGGGGTTGGTCTCTTCTCCCAGGCACCCAGCACCAGAGCAAGAGGACACAGTCCCAAGCTGCACCAGGGGAGGTTCAGGCTGGATGTTAGGAAGAAGTTCTTCCCAGCAAGAGAGATTGGCCATTGGGATGTGCTGCCCAGGGAGGTGGTGGAGTCACCATCCCTGGAGGTGTTTAAGAGGGGACTGGATGAGGCCCTTGGTGCCATGGTTTAGTTGATCAGATGGTGTTGGGTGACAGGTTGGACTCGATGATCTGGAAGGTCTCTTCCAACCTGGTTTATTCTATTTATTCTATTCTATTCTATTCTATTCTATTCTATTCTATTCTATTCTATTCTATTCTATTCTATTCTGAAAAAAGCTGTTTTAGAAAGAAAAGTTAATGCTGGTGCCTGCCTGTCTTTTAGGTACATACATTTTGACAACTGCCCTGCTGCCCCTCCTGGAAAAGGCAGCTGATGCCAGAGTGGTGAGTCTGCGATGCTGCTGAGAAGTGGGGTCGTGCTACTCTTGCCTGGAATGGGTTGTCGAGGGAGGTGGTTGGGGCCCCGTCCCTTGAGGTGTTTAAGACCAGGCTGGATGAGGCTCTGTCCAGCCTGATCTAGGGTAGAGTGTCCCTGCCCATGGCAGGGGGGTTGGAACTAGATGATCCTTGTGGTCCCTTCCAACCCGAACTGAAACTATGAAACTATGAAACTACTCTTGCCTTCAGGCTCGTGAGAGCATTTCTGTGCAACCCAGGATTAGTTATTATGCTGGAAGCATCTCTAGAATTCTCTTGGATTTTGCTAACAACAACCTGCTTCTCCAAGGCAAAGCTGCTGCCTGCTACTCTCAACCTTCCCACTGGAAATCAGAGTAGAACACTTCCTTTGGAAGCTTCCCCTTTCAATTTCCCTGGGGCAAGGTATCCCCTGCAGCACAGTGCAAAATACCTGTAAGAGGAGCATGGGCTTAAAAGATCTGGTGTAAAGTGGGATGGCAGGGGCTTCATTTATTCTTTTATCTATGAAGCATGTCAGGTTCTGTGCAGTCTCCTGTTTGCTAATTGCCCTCTAGAAATGCTAAACATGCAACCAGCAAACAGTGCTGCGCAACCAGCAAACAGTGCTGCTCGGCAGTTTTCTTTCCCCTGGGTATCATTTAAAGGGGAGAAGCACGAAGTTTCCTGAAGGAGACAACCTTGCTTTGAGGGAAAATTGCTTTCAAGAGACATTTTTTTTCCTCCAGCTCATCTCCAGGTCTGCCCCACACGTGAGCAGAAGCAGAGTTCCAAGAGCATGCAGAGGAATCCTGCTCCCTAGAGGTTTTCCAGGGTGGCCTGGAGGCCACGTTTCATGCACCAGTGTGACCGTGGGGAGTTCCTGGTCCTGTTTTTCATTTGTTTGCTTTTCATTCCTTTGTTCTGCATTCATTTGCTTCTCATCCATTTGATTACAGATAACTGTCTCTTCTGGGGGCATGCTGGTTCAAAAACTAGACCTCTCTGACTTGCAGTCGGCGAGCGGGACGTTTGATGGAACTATGGTGTATGCCCAAAACAAGGTACGGCCCAGGGGCTTGACAGCAAAGCCCAGCACGTCTCTGCTGGGCACCTTGGACACTGAGGCTCTTGAAGGTGCCCAGAGAAGGGCAATGAGGCTGGGGAGAGGCCTTGAGCACAAGCCCTATGAGGACAGGCTGAGGGAGCTGGGGTTGCTTAGCCTGCAGAAGAGGAGGCTCAGGGAAGACCTTCTTGCTCTCTACAACTCCCTGAAGGGAGGTTGTAGCCAGGAGGGGGTTGGTCTCTTCTCCCAGGCAACCAGCACCAGAACAAGAGGACACAGTCTCAAGCTGTGCCAGGGGAGATTCAGGCTGGATGTTAGGAAGAAATTCTTCCCAGACAGAGAGATTGGCCATTGGGATGTGCTGCCCAGGGAGGTGGTGGAGTCCCCATCCCTGGAGGTGTTTAAGAAGAGCCTGGATGAGGCCTTGGTGCCATGGTTGAGTTGATTAGATGGTGTTGGGTGATAGGTTGGACTTGATGATCTCAAAGGTCCTTTCCAACCTTATTAATTCAATTCAATTCAATTCAATTCAATTCAATTCAGTTCAGTTCAGTTCAGTTCAGTTCTGTTCTGGAGGTGGACTGGGAAATTGTCATTCACTCACATAAGTCCTGCATCCCTACAAAACTGGCTGCAGGCTCAGTTTTCATCCCTTTTCCCCTTCCCCCTGCTCCCAGGAGGACCTGCAGGTTGTCATCTCCTTGCAGGGGTGTCAAGGCCTCGAGTTCAGCCTTGGCAATGTTGCCAATTAGGCCTGGAGCAGCCTGATTTGGGCTTAGAGCTGCCAAGCCAAGTTTGATGTTGCATCACCTTGGTTTGGATGCAGAAAGGCAAGGGGGGGTGGGGGGCATGAAGGCATGGGTGTTTGGCCTGGTTTAAAGGGAGGTTTGTGTGAAGCTTTGGCTTCGTGAGTTGCTGTGTTAAGCCCAGACTGTGGCTTTTGTGTAATTTTATATGCTTTGCACTGGTTTGTGTGGAGATGAACAGCATTTCCAGTTAAACTTTCCAATGCTATCCAGGCCTTTGAGTGAGCATTTATTGCCTTTTTTCCACCCCTTTTGGGAGAGGTAAGAGAGCATCTTGCCTGCAGCCTCCAGCAGGTGAACGTGGTCAGGAAAGGCAGTGCCACCACTTCAAAAGCAAGCTCCTCTTTGGGCTGCGGATTGCAGTGACCAGAGTGGTCCCTGACACAATCACCCAATCAATCCAGTCGGGGGGGAGGGGTGGAGTTCTGCCCTTTGGAATGCCCTGGGAGTTCCCACACACTTGATGCAGTTTGCCTCCCTGGGAGCTGGCTTGGCGGGCAGGCTGCCGACCCTGACGCTACTCTTCCTCTTTTTGCCGCGTCCTAGAGGCAGCAAGTTGTCCTGACGGAGCAGTGGGCAAAGGCTCACAGGAACATCCATTTCTCTGTGATGCACCCTGGCTGGGCAGACACTCCAGGTAACAGCTGCTAACCCTGGCTAGAGGATTTTTCTTTTCAGGCCTAGTCTAAAAGCAAAGAGAAACGGAGCTCTCTGGTGGATTTGCCCAGCAGGTGCAGTGGTTTCTTGGCTCCAGACTGGTGCTTGAAGTAGTTCTGTACCCCCTTGGTAGCTTGGTTCTGCACAGTGTTTGCTATCTGTGTATACCTAGAGAATAATAACGGGCAATGAATGGTTCCAGCCCTGCACAGCAGAGCCATAGTGCTTTAAGCTCACCTGGAAGATACATTTGCAGTGGGACTGTTGAGCAGATAGAGCTTCTGCCTCTCTAAGTGCCAACATGTAGCCCCTGGGAATTTGGGAGGGCGTATAGGAGAGTGGGGTGTGCATCACTGCTCCTCTGCTCTTCCTCTATGCATTTGCTGCCGTGGGGAAGCAGCACATTTGGGCAAGCAGCCCTTGTCTGAGCTGCAGCTGCTCTAGGGTGATGGTGTCTCAGCAGGCAGGCCAGCAGCGGTTATCCAGTATGTGTGCTGCAGTCCAGCCTCTGGTTTCCCTGGCCAAGCTGGCAGCTCGTGGCTTGGACAGCAGCACTCTGCACTGGGTCAGGAACTGGCTGGAGGGTGGTGGTGAAAGGTGCCACATCCAGCTGGCAGCCAGGCACTAGTGGTGTGCCCCAGGGATCAGTGCTGGGCCCCAGCCTGTTCAATATATTTATTGATGATCTGGATGAGGGGATTGAGTCTATCATCAGTAAGTTTGCAGATGACACCAAGCTGGGGGCAGGAGTTGATCTGCTGGAGGGCAGAGAGGCTCTGCAGAGGGACCTTGCCAGGCTGGGCAGATGGGCAGAGGCCAAGGGCAGGAGACTGAACACATCCAAGTGCCAGGTTCTGCACATTGGCCACAGCAACCCCAGGCAGTGCTACAGGCTGGGGTCAGAGTGGCTGAGAGCAGCCAGGCAGAGAGGGACCTGGGGGTACTGGCTGATAGTTGGCAGAACATGAGCCTGCAGTGTGCCCAGGCGGCCAAGAAGGCCAATGGCATCCTGGCCTGCATCAGGAACAGTGTGGCCAGCAGGAGCAGGGAGGTCATTGTGCCCTGTGCTCAGCACTGGTTAGGCCACACCTTGAGTCCTGTGTCCAGTTCTGGGCTCCTCAGTTTAGGAAAGATGTTGAGCTGCTGGAAGGTGTCCAGAGAAGGGCAACAAAGCTGGGGAGGGGTCTGGAGCACAGCCCTGGGAGGAGAGGCTGAGGGAGCTGGGGTTGCTGAGCCTGGAGAAGGAGGCTCAGGGCCACAAAGGCTGTGCAAAGATGGATCTGTTTTAAAGACAAAGAAGCAGCAGGGTATTTAGGTGGAAAGGGCAGTTTTAAAGCTCAGGGCAGACCTTATTGCTGTCTACACCTACCTGAAGGGAGGTGGATTTCAAACCTAATGAGCCATAAAGTTACCCCACCTTTTAGTCCAAGGACTCTTCAGCCCCCCCAAACAAACAGCTGCATGGGATGGGCTTTCAGTCATCACCTACTGGACAAAACAGGAAGAAAACTGAACTTGGTCATGAATTCTCTGGTTGGTTTAGGTTCTGTTCTCCATGCAGGTGTTTCTTTGTCATATAATGCTGTCTAAAACTGGTGAGAAAATGAGCTAAAAATCCTGTTAGTGTTACTTTAGCCCAGGGAGGTGGTTGAGGCTCCTTCCCTGGAGACATTCAAGGAGAGGCTTGACAAGGCACTGGGCAGCCTGGGGCTGTCCCTGCTGGCTGTGGGGAGGTTGGACTGGATGACCTTTGGAGGTCCCTTCCAGCCTAGACCATTCCATGATTCTATTCTATTTCTGTCCCCCCATGTTGTACTTCTTTGCAGTTTAGAATGGAATTGGCTCAGGACCCTCTTGCTGATCCTGTTTGCAGCTCCCACTGGCTTTGTCCCTGTATTTTGACCCAAGGAGACAACTGGTGGGTCAGCACTCTCCCACCAGAAGTCAGCTTCCTCCTAGCTGTGGGGAAGTGCTCATTTCCACTGACCCTGAGAGGCCTTCTCTTCCTCCTGCACTCGGATTGGCAACTTTAAACTGCTCTTTCTGCTGTGGGCTGGGGTTTTGCTTTGGTTTTTTGGGTTGTTTTTTCTTTGTTTGGGTTTTTTTTGGTCTTATTTTTTCCCCACAAAGGGTCTCACGTGGCAGGCCATCATTCCATTGTCATTGCCTCTAGCTGTGAGATCCTCAATGCCAGATTTCTATGAGAAGATGAGGAGCAGCCTGCGCACAGAGGCCCAGGGAGCTGATACCGTGGTGTGGTTGGCAGTCTCCTCTGAAGCAGCACAGTTCCCAAGCGGCTTGTTCTTCCAAGGTAAGGCAGCAGTGGCTCACCTTGTGTAGCAGGGGAGATCCCTAAGCTGTCTGAACTGTTTGCTCCCCAGCTGGCCTGGAAGGAGGTGAAGGCTCCACCAGGAAACCCTTCCTCAAAGGGTTAAATGTTTCTCACTGCCGTTCCAAGACGGAAGGTTCAAGTGAGCATTGTGCAGCCAGAGAATGAGTGGGGTGGGGTGGGATGGGATGGGATGGGATGGGATGGGATGGAATGGAATGGAATAGAATAGAATAGAATAGAATAGAATAGAATAGAATAGAATAGAATAGAATAGAATTAACCAGGTTGGAAAAGACCTTTGAGATCATCAAGTCCAACCTATCACACAACACCATCTAAGCAACTAAACCATGGCACCAAGTGCCTCATCCAATCCCCTCTTAAACACCTCCAAGGATGCTGACTCCACCACCTCCCTGGGCAGCACATCCCAATGGCCAATCTCTCTCTCTGGGAAGAATTTCTTCCTGACATCCAGCCTAAACCTCCCCTGGTGCAGCCTGAGACTGTGTCCTCTTGTTCTGGTGCTGCTTGCCTGGGAGAAGAGACCAACCCCCACCTGGCTACAACCTCCCTTCAGGGAGTTGTAGAGAGCAAGAAGGTCTCCCCTGAGCCTCCTCTTCTGCAGGCTAAGCAACCCCAGCTCCCTCAGCCTCTCCTCACAGGGCTGTGCTCCAGACCCCTCCCCAGCTTTGTTGCCCTTCTCTGGACACCTTCCAGCAGCTCAACATCTTTCCTAAACTGAGGGGCCCAGAACTGGACACAGGACTCAAGGTGTGGCCTGAGCAGTGCTGAGTACAGGGCACAATGACTTATGTTATGTTCCTGCCTTTGTCCTCTAAAGTATCTGATAGAGACTTCAAAGCTCTTCCATTAGGGAGTACTTGGGGGGTGAATTAGAAGGGAAATGTCTGTATGCAGGACTGTGCCAAGGGAAGGTGAATCACAGCAGTCAAACAGCATCCTTCTCACAGAGCACTGGGAGTTGGCCTTGATTTGAGAGGCTCTTCCTACAGTTCTGTGCTAGTTAGAACTGTCAGTTGCCTCTTTCTCTAATGCTGGGCAGAGACTTGAGCAGAGAGGCATTTTTGGCACTGTAATGGGAAGTCAGGGCAGAGGCCTGCTTTCCTCCTGGACAGATGATAGGCACCTCAGTCGGAGCAGCTGGAGGCATAGATGTCTTAATGGTGATGCAGGTCAGCCCAGAAGGAGACATTGCTTGCGAGGTAGTTGCTTACAGAAGCCCAATTCTTTCCTTGGATGTGGCACTGAAATTCTAGGCAGAGGATGCAGGAAGGTCAGATTCCTGGAGCTGTGTTGACTTTGTCCCTTCTGTCCCCTCTAATAAAGTTGATTGACAGATACTTAGCCAGACCTTCTTCATGTCTTCCTGTGGTGCATGCAGAGACTCTGCATCCCAGCCAGTCAGTCTTCTTTACAGGTTGTAGCAGGTTGGAAGGGACCCTCAAAGGTCATCTTGTCCAGCCCCCCTGCAGTGACCTGGGACACCTCCAACTAGATCAGGCTGCCCAGGGCCACATCACATCTGCTCCTGAAGGTCTCCAGGGTTGGGACCTCAACCACATTCCTGGGCAACCTGTTCCATTGCTTTACCATTCTCACTGTAAAGAACTTCTTCCGTAAGGCTAGCCTACATCTACCCTGCTCCAGTTTCAAACCATTGCCCCTCATCCTGTCACTACCAGGCCTTCTAAGCAGTCCCTCCCCACCTTTCCTTTGGGTATTGAAATGTGGCTGTAAGGTCTCCCTGGATCCTTCTCCAGGCTGAACAGCCCCAGCCATCTCTCTGTAGAACCAGGCTTTGCCTTTCTCCTACTCCTTCCACCTTCTTCTGGTCCTAATGCTTCTGCTCAGGTTTTCTTTCTCTAGATCATAATTCCACCAGGCTTTTGCCTTTGGTTTTTTTCTCCCCTCAGCTGTAGTGAACAGGAAACTTTCCTTGGCTCTTTAGCTACAGCTCTTGACTTTTGAGAGCTATGGTCTTGGCCTGACTGCTCTTGAGGCTGCCACAGAAGTCCTGTGTCTGTGTCCTGTGCTTATCAAATAATGATGAAGTCAGCCTCTGCTCTCTCCCACAGCTTAATGTGGGCCTTCTTGAAGCCCTTTAACACAGATCCTGATGCTCTAGTCCTAGGCAGCCATGTCCTGCATCAGCCATACCTTTCCTCTGTCCCCTCTGCTCTCCTTTATTCTGCCCCCTTTGAGTGCAAACCAAAGGCAGAATTATTTTCTTGTTCCTGAGGAAAAAAGGGGAAGTGGGAGCATGACTGGCACAACGAGCCCCACACACAGTCTCTGCATCTGCCAAAGGAAGTGAAAAATGTGTGCCAGAGTCCTGCTCTAGGATCAGCCTCTCCACCATGCTGGACTGGGCCCTCACACACAGCTCCCAGACGTTACCCAGGCTCCTGGAAGCATTGCAGTTAGGTAGGAAGCAGTTCACGTTCAGTGACAGAGAAGGGAATGTTTGTCTCTCCTCATCTTCCCATGGGCAGAGCTTATGTGGTGTGTGCAGCCAGTTACAACATTTGCTCTGAGGAGAGCAAACAGCTCTGCTCCCCTGGGAAGCCTGATGGCAGCCTGATGGGTTTTCAGAGCAATCTGCTGACCAGAGTTGCAACAGCTTGTTCTTTAGTCTCAGCTGGCCCCTGCAGAGGTTGGACTTCGATAGGCTGCCAGTGCTGCACCAGTGTTCTGGCAGCTGTTTGACAGACATCTGCCTTTCCTGTCCTAAGGTCCCTAGACTCCAGGCACTGTGCTTTTGGGGAGAAAAATCCCTTAGAGTGGATGGTGGTACAGCTATAGTTACACAGTGAGCAAGGAGCACAAGGTTAGGCCACACCTTGAGTCCTGTGTCCAGTTCTGGGCCCCTCAGGTTAGGAAGGAGGTTGAGTTGCTGGAAGGTGTCCAGAGAAGGGCAACAAAGCTGGGGAGGGGTCTGGAGCACAGCCCTGTGAGGAGAGGCTGAGGCAGCTGGGGTTGCTTAGCCCGGAGAAGAGGAGGCTCAGGGGAGACCTCATTGCTCTCTACAGCTCCCTGCAGGGAGGTTGTAGCCAGGTGGGGGTTGGTCTCTTCTCCCAGGCAAGCAGCACCAGAACAAGAGGACACAGTCTCAAGCTGTGCCAGGGGAGGTTTAGACTGGGTGTTAGGAAGAAGTTCTTCATAGAGAGAGTGATTGACCATGGGAATGTGCTGCCCAGGGAGGTGGTGGAGTTGCTGTCATTGGAGGTGTTTAGGAGGAGGCTGGATGAGGCACTTGGTGCCATGGGTTAGTTGATGAGATGGTGTTGGGTGAGAGGTTAGACTTCATGATCTTGAAGGTCTCTTCCAACCTGGTTAATTCTATTCTATTCTATTCTATTCTATTCTATTCTATTCTATTCTATTCTATTCTATTCTATTCTATTCCATTCCATTCCATTCCATTCCATTCCATTCCATTCCATTCCATTCCATTCCATTCCATTCCATTCCATTCCATTCCATTCCATTCCATTCCATTCCATTCCATTCCATTCCATTGAAAGCAGCAGACTGAGGAGAAGTGGCCAGGCATCCCCCCAGGCAGCTGCTGCTTCCAGCACCTGGGCACTTAACTGAAGTTCTTCAGCATTTAGGATTGGATCATTATTTTAAAAGATGAAAGTAAGTGTCTCAAGGTTGCAAACCAAGCAAAGCACCAGGCTGGGTTGGGGCATTTGTGTACCACTGAAACATGACCCAGGAAGCAAGGAAGACTCCTGCCTCGTGCTGCAGCAGCAATTTGTACCTGCAGCAGCAGCCTTGGGTTGCTGGTCTTTACCTACACTAGTGACAGTGAGCAAGTGTAGCCCCACTTAAGGCCTTCCTTGACACTGTTCCCAGCTGCTAGTGTGGGCTTGCTCCCCAGTCTAAGTCAAGTTGTGCTAAAGGACAGTCACTCTAGCTCCAGAATAACAGTTAAATCAGTTCAGTTTCTGCTTGGGAGACATGTTTTAAAGACATCTAGAAGGTAAGTTTCCTGGCTTCAAGACCATGAGGTACCTTTGGGCAGTGTGGAGCCTAGCAGAAACATCTCTGTGCTAGAGGAGGAACTTAATGCACCCACAAGAATTTATTTGTGTTCCTTGCCTTCCAGACAGGCAACCAGTCAGTACACACTTACCCCTGGCAAGCACCCACAGCCCCCCAGAGGACGAGGAGAAGCTAATGGAGGTGCTGGAAGAATTCTCCCAGAAGTTCAGATCCACTGCTCCAGGAACTTAGTGTCGCTGCTGGCTGATGACACAGTAACAGCACCGCAGAGCCCCTGCTGCTCGGGGGAAGGAGGATGCAGTAGGCCTGTGGAAAATCAACTGTGTCCAGGTGGTGTCACCATGGGGCAGAGGGCTGCCTGCAGCATGGCTCTTCTGCTGCTGGAGTCCCTCCCAGCGTGAATGTATGTGCACCTGCCGTCTCAAGGCACAGTGAGGGTCCCTTCTTTTGAACTGGAAGGAAAACTAGGAGGTATTAAAGTAAAATCCAAGGCTTTGTGAAGGTGCTCAGCACTCATTTAAAGCACTGGGCACAGGGAGTGGCAGAGGAGTGTGTCTGCAGTAACCCTGGTGAGGGCTTGGGGAACGAAGCAGCAAGTGATTTAAACCACGTTTAACACTGTGCTCGACGGGCTGGGGGCTTCCTTCGCTGCCTGAGGGGGGCAGAGCTCAAACCTCCCACTTGGAGTGCAGAAGCTCTCTCTGGCATTGCCTGCTGGGTTTAAGTGGAAGGCTGCCTCCCAGCCTGCAGGCTCTGCAAGGCAGTGCTGCTGTGCAGAAGGGGTCTGCTTCCTCCTGTTCAAGCAGTAAGAATGTAGGAACGCTGCCAAATGCCTCCATAGAGGCAGGGCTGAATGTTCGGTGCTCATGTCACGACACCATGACGTGGGAGGTTTCAACACATGCCACACCCAGCCTGGGCTGGATCCAGTGAAGAAATGCCTGCATGAAGAAGGAGAACATGCTAAGCCACATGTGCTTGCCTTTTCCCTGCAAGATCAAAGGCAATTGCATTATTGCTATGGGTGGATGAAGAGGGGAAGGGAACACTGAAGGGGCACAGGTTTTAGAGTAGCAATCACCTCCTGCTGCGGGGATTGTAGTTTGCCTGGAACTGTTTATTTCCAGACACAGAGGATGGGATTCATCTTACCTGACCTGTGGGCATTCTCTCTGGAATCCTCACTGTAAACCATCAGAGAGAAGGCAGCCCCTTCACAGTGAGGTACTGGATCCAGTTTAAGAAATGGCACCGACCTTCCAGCATGCTGCTCCTGCTGGTGCAGATGGTCAGCTCTGAGTAAGACATTCATTTTGTCTTGCATATTTCAGGTCTACTGCAAAGCTGAGACTTAACAACAGTGGTCACACATTTTCTCCTGCACTGTGTTTGATAGCACACTGCATACCAAACCCAAGCAGGCTGCACTACTGATTTACTTATGGCTGTGGACTAGTAAGGTAGGGGGAAAAGACCTAGACACAAGTATAGCAGGGGAGCTCTTGAGCTCTACGAGTGACTGGTGGCTAAAGGTCATGCTGATGGGAAGAAGGGAACTCATGATGCCTGCTTTACATCATTCAAGTTTCCCAGAAGACATCCTGCTTGCCTGAGTCACTTGTTCAAAGACATCCTATTAAGTATCAGTTTAGAAAAGTCTTTTCATCCAGTCTCCTTGGAAATAAAGGCTTTACTGTCAGAGAGGCCCTGAAAGAAGCTTTCCCATGATAAGCAGTGCTGAGACAAGTCAGGCTGTCACAGCTCTTCCTGAAGGGGCTGAATCAGCATTCAAACTATTGCTTCATTCTGGAAACTTAACTCCTTCTCACACTACAGTGAAAGAGAACAGCAAGGAGGCTTGTACAGGCATTTATTTCCTTGAAGTCTGGTACTGACATTTTACATGGCTCAAGCTGTTAAATCCAGCTCCTGGAGTGTGGCTGGGAGCACACACAGGGCTGCTTGTCTCAACCCAGTAGCTGCAAGGCTAATAAAAACATTTGCATGCTGGAGTATTTAAGTCAAGTTGCATCTCAGCTCTGCAGTGTAGAAGGGAAGTTTAATGGCTGCTATTGAAATAGCTCATAAAAACAACCCAAAATGCACATATACAGATATACACACACACACACACACACACATATATATATAACATGTAGTTTAGTCCACATTCTGTACTCTTGATGTGCTGGACTATGTCTTTCTTCTTAGTCATAGCTTTAAAACAAAGCCAAGGGTATGAAAGCTGCTGTAATCAAAGTCTGGTCCCAGCATACTGTGGTTTAAGAGCACTTGTGATACAAAGACAACGAAAACACAGGGCAGTAATAAACAAAATCTGGAGTCCCCCCCACTTTGCAATTACAGCCCCAGTGGTGCTTTATTTCAGCCCTTTCCTCCAGGCACAAGTGCAGCATGTGGCTGTAGAGCAAGATAGGTTCATAGTTTCAGTCAGGGTTGGAAGGGACCACAAGGATCAGCTAGTTCCAAACCCCTGTCATGGGCAGGGACACCCCACACTAGATCAGGCTGGCCACAGCCTCCTCCAGCCTGGGCTTAAACACCTCCAGGGATGGGGCTTAAACACCTCCAGGGATGGGGCCTCAACCACCTCCCTGGACAACCCATTCCAGGGCTTCACCACTCTCATGGGGAAGAACTTCCTCCTCATGTCCATCCTGATCTCCCCACCTCCAGCTTCATTCCATTCCCCCTAGTCCTATCACTACCTGATATCCTGAGCAGTCCCTCCCCAGCCTTCTTGTAGCCCCCTTCAGATGCTGGAAGGCCACAATGAGGTCACCTCGGAGCCTTCTCTTCTCCAGACTGAACAGCCCCAACTCCTTCAGTCTGTCCTCACAGGAGAGCTGCTCCAGCCCTCTGCTCATCCTCGTGGCAGAGAGTGGCAGTGAAGAGTGAATGTGGAGCTGGTCTTTTAGAGAATCATAGAATCAATAAGGTTGGAAAAGACTTCAGAGATCATCGAGGCAAACCTCTCACCCAGCACCATCTCATCAACTCAACCATGGCACCAAGTGCCTCATCCAGTCTCTTCCTAAACACCTCCAGTGGTGGTGACTCCACCACCTCCCTGGGCAGCACATCCCAGTGGCCAGTCTCTCTGTCTGGGAAGAATTTCTTCCTAACATCCAGCCTGAACCTCCCCTGGCACAGCTTGAAACTGTGTCCTCTTGTTCTGGTGCTCCCTCAGCCTCTCCTCACAGGGCTGTGCTCCAGACCCCTCCCCAGCTTTGTTGCCCTTCTCTGGACACCTTCCAGCATCTCAACATCTTTCCTAAACTGAGGGGCCCAGAACTGGACACAGGACTCAAGGTGTGGCCTGAGCAGTGCTGAGTACAGGGGCAGAATGACCTCCCTGCTCCTGCTGGCCACAGCCTGGTGGTCATTGACTCCAGTGGAGAAGTGCAGCTGTAAGCTAGTTTAATCTTCAAGTTCCTTTTAGCTATGCCCTTTCCCCCTTCCCTGTGTGTGCTGCTCACTCACTCCCTGCAGAAATGAAGTGCCCTTTCTTTTGCCACCACACCCTGCTTCTCTGAAATGAGTGCTAACCAGCATGCACCTACTGGCCTTTGCAGATCAGCTCTTCTCCCTCTGGCTAGCAGTGGGAAGCTTCAGCTCCCTTCTTGGCTCTGCTCAGAGTATTTCCCTGTTGGCCCATCAGGTTTGCATCTCTTGCTTTGTGGGGAGAGGTGGTTCTGGGTGCGTTTGGACAGATCCAGTGACTGCTTACAGGAGATGCATCTGAAATGCGAACAGGATGAGTTGAAAACTGTTCCTGCAGTCAGCCTCAGAGCCCAGCTCTAGCCAGCGTGGGAGGGAAGGCCTGGAAAACACAGGGAGTGCGCCAGGGAGCACGGGGAACGCCAACGCTTCTGGGACTGACCGTGGCCAAATCCAAGCACTTCATTTTGTGAAGCAGGCCGGTGTTTGTGTTCCTCTCTCTAGAGGGAGCCATCAGATAAACACTGGGATGTACTCTTGTGCAGGAAACTTACCTCTCCCTCAAGGCAAATGCTAAGGCCCCGCCTGACAAAGACACAGCGTCAGCTTGGCCAAAGGACTGCAGCAGCCCAGGCTTGCAGCCTGCCCGTAAGAGAAACAGCTCAAACCTTTGGTGTGTCAGCAGTGCCAGTGGTGTTTCATAGATAAAATCGCTGTTAGAGGAACTGCACTGGTGCAAACCTCAGGGAGCTCCCAGAAAGTGGCATTTTCCTTGGTGGTTAAAAATCTTGAGCACCTTCCCCTTACTTTCCATCTGAGAATCCCTAATCAGCAGGGAGCCCTGGAGTGATGCAGAACATTGTGCAACTCTTCCGCTGCCCAAACACCCTCCTGCCCTTGGCTCCTCACTGCCTGCTGGGTGGTTGGAGTGAGAATTTGTCATGGCAAAGGAATGACCCCCATGTGCCCATACAGTCACCGTCAGTTTTATGCCAACCCACAGACAGGGGGGGTGAAAACTCAGTCAAAACTCAATAACCCAAACTCCCTGCAACAGGCAAATCGACACACGCCTAGAGAAAGCAAAAGAACAGCCAGAGGCTGATAGAAATTAACATAGTGGGGTTAAAGCACCACAATGTGTTCAGTTGCACAATGGGACAGAACTAGAAAGTGTTGCAGGATAACTAGCAGGAAAGATGGTCACATTCTTGAGCAGTGTTCCTGGAAACCACCAGCCAAGGTGATCGTCTTTTTAAAGGCAAAATCTCTCTATGCTGAAAGAAAGCAAAGGCCACAAGAGGCTGGTCCCTGCTGTGAAGGGAGGTTACCAGGTGGAGAGCCAGAAGCAATGCTCAGCCTCTGGGAAAAAAATCAACCACACCTGAAACTGGTGGTGGCAGAATCACAGACATTAGAGGTTGGAAGACACCTCCCAGAGATCATCGAGTCCAACCCCCCTGCCAAAGCAGGGTCGCTTAGGGTAGCTCACACAGGAATGCACCCAGGTGGGGCTTGAATGTGTCTGGAGAAGGAGGCTCCACAACCCCTCTGGGCAGCCTGCTCCAGTGCTCCATCACCACACCCAAAGCTGAGCTATGACGAAGATGAGCCAAGTTCGTGCAACTCATCTTTTGCACAGAAACATTCTCCACTGCTTGATGGTGGCAAATCCATCAGATTATTTTGGGACAGGACAAAGTGGGTCTGTGGGGTCTGAGGGAAGCCCTGACCTGTTAGACAATGTTAGGTTTGGGTCAGTATCTGCGAAGGGTTCAGTGAACAGGGACGAAGGCTCCGAGGTGACCTCATTGTGGCCTTCCAGTATCTGCAGGGGGCTACAAGAAGGCTGGGGAGGGACTTCTCAGGCTATCAGGCAGTGATAGGACTAGGGGGAATGGAATGAAGCTGGAGGTGGGGAGATTCAGGCTGGAGGTGAGGAGGAAGTTCTTCCCCATGAGAGTGGTGAAGCCCTGGAATGGGTTGTCCAGGGAGGTGGTTGAGGCCCCATCCCTGGAGGTGTTTAAGCCCAGGCTGGATGAGGCTGTGGCCAGCCTGATCCAGTGTGGGGTGTCCCTGCCCATGGCAGGGGGGTTGGAACTAGCTGATCCTGATACTATGATACTATGATAAAAATGTGTCCAGGAGGCTGGAAAGTCCAAAAGTGATAAACCCTTTAATAAAATCAGATTATGGAATGCCTAAGCAACAAGTGAATGGCAAGTACACAACCTCTGTGTTCACGAGGCCTGACACCTCTCCTGCATCATCACCTCAGAAGGGCTTTGTCTCTTCCCCATCACTGGACTGTCAAATGGCTTTCACATTTAATGCATTTCTCACAGCACTGCTTGAGGTAGATGAATCCTATTGGCCAACTCAGACCAACAAGAAGAAACTGAAGTCAGATCTTCTCAGGCTGGATCTATCACCCCACTATGGAACAACTCCACAGTCCTTCTGGCTTCTGGATCCTGACCAGGGCTGTTGGTCAGCTTAGAGTGCTGGGACAGGGGATGCTTTTGCTTTGTGCAGTTCTAATGACTGTTCATTTCTGCACTGCTGGCTGTGTTTGTGTGGTGATAACCTTCTCTCTTGGCATCTCTGCTTCTGCAAAGACTGCCAGTAGACTGTGCTCTCTTGTTTTCATTTTGAGTTCAATGTCCCCACATGGCACCAATTCCAGTGCCTCTGAGCTCAACCCCTCTCTGTTCCTAGCAGCACAATGCTGGCCTGCAGCAAGCAAAGTTTCAGGGACGACCAAAGGCTGCTTGGTCACAATGGCAAATCCCCCAACCTGGGAAAATAGCTCCCACATGAGAACAGAGTTAATCTCAAACCTGAGTCCCAGAACTTTGGGTTACTGTCCAAAGAGGAACCACTTTCCTCCCCCCTTATATTTTTCACATACAATCTTGAAGAGAAAGAAGTCTGTTTCTTCCTCAGCATTACACAAGAGGTCAGCACTGGAGGAACTTGGCACATTGATCCAGCCTGGAACAAGGATCAAGTTACTGTTGCACACAATGGTCACATAGAGAAACAAGGGCCACATAGAGAAGGGCCACGAGGATGAGCAGAGGGCTGGAGCACCTCTGCTGTGAGGACAGACTGAAGGAGTTGGGGCTGTTCAGTCTGGAGAAGAGAAGGCTCCCAGGTGACCTCATTGTGGCCTTCCAGTATCTGAAGGGGGCCTACAAGAAGGCTGGGGAGGGACTTTCAGGCTATCAGGCAGTGATAGGACTAGGGGGAATGGAATGAAGCTGGAGGTGGGGAGATTCAGGCTGGAGGGGAGGAGGAAGTTCTTCCCCATGCGAGTGGTGAAGCCCTGGAATGGGTTGTGCAGGGAGGTGGTTGAGGCCCCATCCCTGGAAGTGTTTAAGCCCAGGCTGGATGAGGCTCTGGCCAGCCTGCTCTAGTGTGGGGTGTCCCTGCCCATGGCAGGGGGGTTGGAACTAGATGATCCTTGTGGTCCCTTCCAACCCTGACTGAAACTATGAAACTATGAAACTATAGTTCTTCTAAATCCTCCTTGCAAGCCTGGTCTCCCAGAGAGGACACAGCCCCACAAACCCTCACCTTGCAGACCTGTTTCCTGTGTGCTACAAGATGGAATTTGGGCTGTTCTTTCCCAAACCTTTTTGGGACTGCTGAGGGCAGACATAGGGGAGGTGGTGGAGTCACCATCACTGGAGGTGTTTAAGAGGGGACTGGATGAGGCACTTGGTGCCATGGTTTAGTTGATTAGATGGTGTTGGGTGAGAGGCTGGACTTGATGATCTCTGAGGTATTTTCCAACCTGGTTAACTTCTATTCTATTCTATTCTATTCTATTCTATTCTATTCTATTCTATTCTATTCTATTCTATTCTATTCTATGGAAAGGTTCTCCAGTCCCTTTGCTATCTCATTGGCCCTTTGCTGGGCTTTATCCAGTACTTCATCTCTCTCTTGTAGTGGGTGGCCCACAGCTGAACACAGCTGGGGAAACACACAGCTGCCTATTGTTGCCCAGCAGTGATTTCCTCAGCAGGCAGAAAGGGATTCTAATGTTTGTATTTATTTTTAGCCCTTCATCTTTCTGGGGTCATGCACAATCTTTCAGTGCATCCAGGCATGCACCTTCTCATCAGCAACAAACACTGGCCAGAGGCAAAGCATCCCTTCTTTCCACAGCACTGGTGAGGCCCTCTGAGGCAAAGCACAGCTTTTGATGTGCTGAGGAACTGGCGTTCAGATGATGGCCTCAACAAGGAGAGGGGGTCGCTTGGGCTTCACTGGGAAGAGCAGCTGTGGACAGAGCCCCAGCAGCTGAGCACAGCTGTGCAGTGATTCAGTGCTGCCATTCTGGTATTTCAGCCCTACACACCACCCTGCTTCAACACCTCTAGCCATGATGTTAATCTCCTGCTGATGGAAGGGGCACCCCTGCCACCACTGCAAGCAGCTGCCCAGGTGCTTGCCCCTTTACTTAGGTATTGTCAGCCTAAGAACACTGAGGTTTGGAGATCAGCTTGATTTGCCTTCAGTCACCAGGAACACAAGACACTTAAGCCAGCTGCTCAGGCACTGTGCCTGTGACCAGTGCCTGCCCCACCACCTGCCTACATGAATAGAATAGAATAGAATAGAATAGAATAGAGCAGGTTGGAAAAGACTTCAGAGATCAAGTCCAACCTATCACCCAACACCATCTAATCAACTCAACCATGGCACCAAGTGCCTCATCCAGGCTCTTCCTAAACACCTCCAGGGATGGTGACTCCACCACCTCCCTGGGCAGCACATCCCAATGGCCAATCTCTCTTGCTGGGAGGAACTTGTTCCTAACATCCAGCCTAAACCTCCCCTGGCACAGCTTGAGACTGTGTCCTCTTGTTCTGGTGTTGGTTGCCTGGGAGAAGAGACCAACCCCCACCTGGCTACAACCTCCCTTCAGGGAGTTGGAGAGAGCAAGAAGGTCTCCCCTGAGCCTCCTCTTCTGCAGGCTAAGCAACCCCAGCTCCCTCAGCCTCTCCTCACAGGGCTGTGCTCCAGACCCCTCCCCAGCTTTGTTGCCCTTCTCTGGACACCTTCCAGCAACTCAACCTCTTTCCTAAACTGAAGGGCCCAGAACTGGACACAGGACTCAAGGTGTGGCCTAACCAGTGCAGTGTACAGGGGCAGAATGACCTCCCTGCTCCTGCTGGCCACACTGTTCCTGATGCAGGCCAGGATGCCATTGGCCTTCTTGGCTGCCTGGGCACACTGCAGGCTCATGTTCAGCCTACAATCAACCAGCACCCCCAGGTCCATCTCTGCCTGGCTGCTCTCAGCCACTCTGACCCCAGCCTGTAGCACTGCATGGGGTTGCTGTGGCCAATGTGCAGAACCTGGCACTTGGATGTGTTCAATCTCCTGCCCTTGGCCTCTGCCCATCTGTCCAGCCTGTCGAGGTCCCTCTGCAGCGCTCTCCTGCCCTCTACATGCTACCAGTACTGCTCATTTTAAAGCCAAGAATGACAGAGAGATGCTCTGAGGAACACTGCTTCTTTCCCCAAGGGAACACCAGCTAAGAGAGGAGCAACAATCACTGTTCCTAAGGTGAAGAGCAGAGGGAGGCCAGCGCTGCCTGTACACTTCTGGGCACAGCAGGAGGTATGGCTAAAAGCCTGCTGCTGCACTCCAGCAGCCCTGGGGAGAGGGCTTTCCTTCAGCTGAGTGTGGGGGGTGTGAGTGGGGTGCTGCACAGTTTACAGCTGTACCCCAAGGCACCCTCCCCCCAGTGCAATTCATAGAAATAGCTTTGTTATTCAGCAACCAGAATGGAAAGCAGAGGAGCAGGCAGCAGGGATCCTGGTTTGTTGTGCAGCTCTGGAAGACAGAAGCAGCTGAGATGTTACCTTCTCAGGGCAGAGCAGGAAGGGAGGTGTTCTAACTCACCCAGAGTCAAGTCCTTCTTGTTTCATTTGGGAGGTGAAGGCATTACTGTTCGAATTGGAGACACCCTTCTGCCCTTCAGGGCTCCACATTACAGCTGTTAAGGTCATAAGGTTTTGCTCTCAACTTCACTCTCAGATGATTTTCTAAGCCAACACCGGTTTGCACTGAGACTGCAAGCTAAGAGGACGTTCAGCTTGGCTTCAGACAGCTGCAGGTCCTCTGCCCAGGAAGAACAGCAAGGAGATTTTGCAAAATGGATTTGCATGCCCAACATCCACACACAGAGCAACACTCAAGCTCCTGCTCCTTGGAGGAGAACAGAGGAGTGGCCAAGAGTTCACTGCAGTGCAAATGCACCTCTCCCCAAAGTGTAAGTCTCCTTTGGAGTCAGTTCCTTGCCCTCATTTGTATGTTACATGATCAAAAGGACTAAGCACTGACCCAGGAGCAGCTCCTCAGCTTGCTGACTCCACTGCTCCATCAGTGGAAGCACAATCCATGCTGGAGTCCCAGGCTTGTTGCAATGGCTGTGTCTCCTCAGGAACAGAGCACTGAACAGTGATTTAAGCTCACTTTGGTGCTTCCATGTTTCTGCTACCATGGGAGGGACTCTCTGCACATCAAAGCAAGTCAGGTCACTGGCCAAGAGGCCCTGAGCCCAGAGTGACATGGAACAGCATAGTCCAACACAGCTGTGTAAATCTTCTCTAGAGGAAAGGCAATATTGGCAGGTGACTTCCTCATCTTGCACAGCTGTGTCAGCCAAGAGCATTTCAGTCACCAGGAAACATGTAAAAGGTGTAATGAGAAGCTTTCCAAGACGAAACAAGCATCTAGCTTCCAGGAGGGCTTAGAAAACAACTAACACAGAAGCTAGGAGAAGGAATCTTTCTGGTGCTGTGTGAGTCCTGTGTGGAAATTAGCATTAGAACATCTGCCTAGGTAAGACCAGGAGAGCAAAGGTGGCATCATTCAGGGAGCATGACTGCAAACCACTCAAGCACAGTTTGTGGGATGTTGGAAAACAGAGCCCCACACAGAATGTCAGGGGCTGGAAGGGACCTGGAGAGATCATCCAGCCCAACCCCCCTGGACCAGATCACACAGGAGTGCAGCCAGGAGGGTTTGAGTAGCTCCAGAGAGGGAGACTTCACAGCCCCCCTGGGCAGCCTGCTCCGCTGTTCTGTCACCCCCACAGGGACAAAGGTTTTCCTCCAATCTTCTCTCTGCATCACTCCTAAGACATGCCCATGGAAGCCCATGGAGTCCTTACTGCAGCAGCTCAGTGTCTAGAATGCATGCCATGGATTGGGTTCATCTTTCTGGTTCCTCAGAAGTGAACTGGGCAAATGGAGGAGAAGCTTGATTCCCTTTTGGCATCACCACTCAAGCAACATCACAAAGCTTCTCCAGGCAGCAATGTGCCCTGTAGTGGTAACCATCATGGCCTCCCCACTTCACAGAGGGAAAGTCAAGTCCAAAATGGGACAAGGCTGAGCACCACTGATGTGCTGCCACAGTGGCTACAGACCACAAAGCCTGCTTAAACAGGAGATCCAGGAAAGCCTCGGCCTGGCCTGCAGTTCTGCTTTCTGTGCTGGTTTCTCTGCAGCACACACTCTGAAGCATGTTAAAAAGTGAAATGGGTTAAAGGAACAGTGAGTTGGCTCTCCCAAGAACACCTCTTTTAGAAAAGGGCTTCTTTTGTTTGCCTGGCTTTGGGTTTATTTAATTCATCTTGGAATCACAGAACTGTCAGGGCTGGAAGGGACCTCAAGAATGATCCAGTTCCAACCCCCCTGCCATGGCCAGGGACACCTCACACTACAGCAGGTTGCTCACAGCCACATCCAGCCTGGCTGCAAAACCCTCCAGGCATGAGGCTTCCACCATCTCCCTGGGCAACCTGTGCCAGGCTCTCACCACCCTCATGGGGAAGAACTTCTTCCTAACATCCAACCTGAATCTATCCATTTCTAGTTTTGCTCCGTTCCCCCCAGTCCTATCACTCCCTGACACCCTCAAAAGCCCCTCCCCAGCTTTCTTGGAGCCCCCTTCAGATCCTGGGAGGCCACAATGAGGTCTCCTGGGAGCCTTCTCCTCTCCAGCCTGCACAACCTCAACTCCCTCAGTCTGTCCTCACAGCAGAGCAGCTCCAGCCCTCTGCTCCTCCTCGTGGTCCTTCTCTGGACACCTTCCAGCACCTCCAGATCCCTCTTGGAATAGGGGCTCCAGAACTGGATGCAGTACCCCAGCTGTGGTCTCAGCAGAGTGGAGCAGAGGGGCAGAATCCCCTCCCTGGCCCTGCTGGCCACACTTCTCCTGCTGCAGCCCAGGCTCTGCTTGGCTCTCTGGGCTGCAAGTGCTCCCTGCTGGCTCCTGTTCTCCTCCCCCAGCACCCCCAGGTCCTTTTCTTCAGGGCTGCTCTGCAGCCAGTCCCTGCCCAGCCTGGGTCAGTGCTTGGGATTGACAACATTCTTCTAAAAATGCAGACTGGGCCAATCCAGGTTCTTAAAGACTTTTTATTTTTAAAAGGGATCATCAAATATGCCAAGAGGACACTGGGCACCACTCAGCACTGTCAGCTTCTGGTCTGTAGAAGGAATTCATGAAGCCCATCAGAATTTTATAAAATAAATATGACTGACCATGTGGAAAACCCAGGAGAACCAAACTCATCTTCAACAACACAGCCAGGGGTAAATGCTGAAATGCTGCTGCACAAGGAAGAGGTAGAGGTAAACCAAACTTTTCAGACCTAGACCAGTTGTGGCTCTGCCCTGCTCCCCCCTCCCCCCGCCCTGCACACACTCCCAGCAGTTCCTGCTGCCAACAGTTTAATTTAAACCAGCCTGTCAGGCTCATCAAACTCAAGCAGGTCTGTGTGCTCCTTGTAATGCTCCAAGCCAGAAAGCTCTCTCAGCTTTCATAGAAATTAGTTGCTAAGCAACCCGTGCCCCTGGGCTTGCAATTCGTGCAGGAAGGGAAGAGGCAGGAGCTTGGCTTCTAGCTGCTACGAACCAATCAAATGCTCTCTGGGTGATGTCCACTCAGGCAAGGAGATGGTAGAGCCCTTTTAGCTGTTGCAATGTCCATCAGCTCCTCGGTGCTGCACCCAGAGAACAGTCAGTGCTGTGCCTGGAGCTCCTCCAGTGCAGAGAGCAGCGCCCCAGCTCAACAGGGAGCTCCTGCAGGGGGAGCCGAGTGCCGTACACAGTGTGTCGATCCCACAGACACAGCCCAAGAGCCCTCTGTACAGAGCAGCAAGTGCCTCGGCTCAGCGGAATACAAAACCTCCAGACTGCACCACATGGATTTCCCAAGCAAACTCAAGACAACCAAAGTCAGATTGTACAAACCATCAGGTAAAAAAATACCTTCTTGTGTGTTCTGAGCAGAAGTGGAAAGAGGCTTCGTGCAACGTTCAGCCTTGATCAGCAGAGGATGTGGAACCACGGTGAAGGCACTGGGTCCTTCCCCACCTGCTGGATGTGCCCAGCAGGATCTGTCTTCTGCAGGATGATTAGGGTTAGAAAATCTTTTTCTTCTGTAAATGCCACCTCTCAGGTTCCACTGATGTACCATCAAGACACTACTGGTGTCATGTCCCACAGCTGTTAATACAAAACCCCATAACAACGTAGTTAGTGTTGGTAAAAGCTAAAAAAGATAGGCTGCAAGGCAGAAGTCTCAGAACCACAGGAACAGGCAGGCTGGAAAAGGCCCTCAGGATCACCAAGTCCAACCCAGAGCCCTGCTCTGTAAGGCTCACCCCTAAAGCAAAGCCCCAAGCACCACATCCAAACCACCTGTAAACACATCCAGGGCTGGTGACTCCACCACCTCCCTGGGCAGCACATTCCACTGTCTGACCACTCTTTCCATGAAAAGTCTTTTCCTAATGTCCAGTCTAAACTTACCCAGTCACAGCTTGAGGTTGTTCCCTCTTGTTCTATCACTAATTACCTGTGAGAAGAGATCACCACCAGCCTCTCCACAACATCTTTTCAGGTACTTGTAGAGGGCAGTGAGGTCTCCCCTCAGCCTCTTCTTTCCCAAACTAACCACCCCCAGCTCCCTCAGTCACTCCTCATCAGATTTATTCTCCAGGCCCTTCCCCAGCTTCCTTGCCCTCCTCTGCACTCACCCCAGCACCTCCACATCTCTCCTGTACTGAGGTGCCCAAACCTGGACACAATACTTTAGGTGTGGCCTCCCCAGAGCTGAGTACAAGGGGACACTCACCCTCCTGCTCCTGCTGGACACAGCATTGCTGATACAAGCCAGGATGCCATTGGCTTTCTTGGCCACCTGGGCACACTGCTGGCTCACATTCAGCTGCTTGTCAATGAGAACCCCCAGAGCCCTTTCTGCCAGACAGCTTTCCAGGCACACTGCCCCAAGCCTGCAGTGTTGCTTGGGGTTGCTGTGATAATGTTCACCCTTTCTGGTTTTGGTGCTTTTTGTTTGGTTTTGGGAATGCTTAAGAGAGGCTACATGGTTAGAGGTGAATGCAGTAAGTCTGAAGAAGTTTGATTTCATCTTCCAGCACCCATGTCAGGCTGGTGGAGGTTGCCTAAATGCCATTCTGTATGCCACCATGCTTCACCCCTGTGAGCCAGGTTCATAGCTGGTCTTAACCACAGGATCACAGTCCTCATAAGGCACGTGCTCCAGTGCCCTAATCATCCTGGTAGCTCTCCATTGGACTCTCTCCAGCAGATCCCTGTCCCTCCTGAACTGGAGAGCCCAGAACTGGATGCAATACTCCAGGTGAGGTCTCATCAGAGCAGAGTACTGGGGAGGAGAACCTCCCTGGCTCTGCTGGATACATTCCTCTTAAGGCACCCCAGGATCCCATCAGCCTTCTTCTATTAACCATAGAATGCTAGGGGTCAAAATGGGCTTCAGGGGTCATCAAATTCAACCCCCCTGCAAAGCAGGACCACTCAGGGCAGGTCACACAGGAATGCTTCCAGGCAGGTTTTGAAGATCTCCAGAGAAGGAGACTCCACAACCTCTCTGGGCAGCCTGTTCCAGGGCTCTGCCATCCTCACAGTAAAAAGGTTTTTCCTCATACTGAGGTGGAATTTCCTGCCATTGAGTTCACATCCATTGCCCCTTGTCCTGTCCCTGGGTGTCACTGAAAAGAGTCTGGCTTCACCCTCCAGACAGCCATCCTTCAGGTATTTGGAGACACTGACAAGGTCCCCTCTCAGCCTTCTCTTCTCCAGGCTAAACAAAACCCCTTACAGCAAGTTGCTGCCTTGGATGATTAGCAGTCACAAAGCACTGTGAGGAGTTTCTTCCACTATTCAAGCTTTGTAAAAATCTTACTAATGACATCAGCTCTTTCTTCACCTACCCACACAAACTGAGATTTGCCATCTTGAAATACAGCTTGCTTTCCCAGAGGAAAAGCTACAGCAGCCACTTGTCCCAGCCCCTTTATAGACCAAGACCTCTTTGGGGCCTTACTGGCCACAAGTCCTCAAGCTGTGCCAGGGGAAGTTTAGGCTCAAGGTGAGGAGAAAGTTCTCCACTGAGAGAGTTGTTAGCCATTGGAATGTGCTGCCCAGGGAGGTGGTGGAGTCATCATCCCTGGAGGTACTGAAGAGGGGATTGGACGTGGCACTTGGTGCCATGGTTCAGTCAGGAGGTCTGTGGTGACAGGTTGGACTTGGTGATCTTTGAGGTCTCTTCCAACCTTGGTGATTCTGTGATTCCATCACCGAGAGGTCTCTGGGTGGAAGAAAGCAAGTAGGACATACCCACAACCACACAGAAAAGGAAGGGGAAATGAAATACAGGATCTAGAGCAACCCCCTCCTACCTTAATAACTTTGTCTGTCCCTGAGGTCAACAGCCATCCCCTGGTGGCATCAAAGTGTACGTGGACGATGTTGTGCTTACTGTCATGGAACGTAGCTGTGGGTGCTCGCCTGGAGGAAGGAATCCACCAGTCAGCCAAGGCTACCACTGCAGGATTGCCCCCAAAAGCTCTTTAGTAGCAATTAAGTGTTTGAATGCTACAGGAAGCCATTAATTCAGCAACCCCTCTGTAAGCTCCACCTCGAAACCCTTCTGGCATGAGGAAACCAGGGGCGGAAGCCTCTCCAGCACAGCAGTTTAGCAGGCACCACAGCCTTACTGCTTTTGAAAGAGCCCAGGAGCCAGCCTGCCAGGCTGCTCTCTGCCAAAGCCTCACATCTGCCCAGGCCCTCCCAGCTGCAGGAACTGTGTCCCCTTGCAGTGCAAGCTGGGCCGGCGTCCACACTTACTCTTCATCCGTTATGGACTCGTGACAGCTATCGCAGACCCTCACTTCAAACTCGAACCCCATCAGGGGGATGGAGGAGCGCTTGGAGCTGCATTTGCCACACACGGCTTTCCCACACTTCCTGCAGTGGTGCTGCAGGGAACAGAACACAGGAAGGTGTCTTCAGTCACCAGCGGAGCAGGTCGCTGCTCGAGCCCCGCTGCGGGTACCATGCCCCTCCAGCAGGACCCAGCTGAGGCTGCAGGGAGCAGCAAAGTGACTTTCAGGGCAGACAAAGGCAAGGAGCCAAGGGCTTCAGAAAAATGGGTGGGGTGGAAGTCTTCCCCCTCCACTGCCTGCTCACTAGCATGGACACTGGGAACTGGCAGATAAAGCACTACTCAGGCTACGTGAATGGCTCTCCAGAGTGACACCATGCCCTACCCAGTAACTCATTGCTATCTCCACCGCTTAGCATCTGTGGTCGCAGCTGTGGGTGAGGGCTTCTTCACCGAGCGTCACAGAGGTGCTTCAACAGGGTAGAAAGCAGAATAAGCAAGTCCAAGCTGTACTCTTTTTGTTAGCACAGCCATAGATGGGAGGACATAACAAGGAGCTCCTCTATGCACCCGGGAGTGGTATCCCAGCCAGCCTGGCATTTCTTGCAGGGCTGGGAACCGTAGTTACCCTTGTCCCCAGCAGGCTCAGTCTGGGCACTTCAGGCTTAACGCCACCGCTCGCAGCATGCGGTACGTCAAGATGTCCCCAGGTCAAGGCAAGAGAGAGCTACACCAGTGCAGTGCCCTCCTGGTCTGTAAACATCTAATCACCTCGGGCAACTTCTTTTCAGCCCCAGAAGCACCAGAGTTTTTGATGCTGCCTGTCTCACATGTCCTTATGCACTGCCTGCACAGGGCTGCGAGGCTGCCTCGCCAGCCACAGAACAGCCAGGCTGTGATGAGCATTACACAAAGAGCAGCTGCAGCTCAGCTCTGCCCCAATCACCTGACTGCTCCAACTTCCATGAGAGCAACCCTTTCAGTATTGTTCCCCCCAAACGTCTGCCATCTACAGCCCTCTGCACGGCTCCTGCTGGGCAGGAAACCGCAGCAGTGTGCTCCAGGCAGACCAAGGAGCCTTTTCCAGCACAGTCTGAGCAGTCACAGATGTTTACCTAACCTCATTGAAAGCAGCTTGGCTTCCAGCACAGTCTCCAGTAATCAGCTGCAAATTTCATTCTACATTGTGTTTAACTAACAGTAAGCAAAACCTCACATGGGTGAAGCCATGCAAGGCTCAAAAGCTATTTACCCAGCCCAAGGCCTATTACACACATTGTTATTGGGACCGGCTGAAAACCACCAACCAACCAACACAGCAACAACAAACCCAAACAAACTAACAACCAAAAACCCAACCACCCCAAACCAACCAACCAACCAACCAACCAATAAACAAACAGAAGGAAAAAGAAGTGTGTTCCTCTTGCCCACAAAATCAAGCCCCACCAGCAGGGAGTCCACCCTCCCACTACTGAGCACTCAGTGGAACAACAAACTGAACATACTCAAGGCTTTAGGGGGGTGGGGGGTGGGGGAAAGAGATTACCATGAGATAAAAGCCTAATTTCACCACATCAACACACAAAAGGACACATACAAACCTGCCTGAGGCCTATTTTCTTACTGTCCCACATTTGCTTGAAGTTCCAGAAGAAAGGTTGGTCACACTTTTGACAGGAATCACTGTCCAGCCACTCGGGGGTCTGCAACACACACACAAAGTGGGGGTGACCAACAAACAGAAAAGCTTCCAAGGGAGCCTAGAGACAGGACAAGTAAGATGCACTTGAGTGCAACTACACTTGGCCAGAAATCCTCCTTTTCACTATATGTTGTTTTGATTCTTCCCTGGGATGTCTTTTTTGGCTCAGCTCTGAACCTTGAAGGACACAAGAACATTTCTCACCCAAACCATGAAGCAGAGTTTGATTATAAGATTGCAAAAAATAAGGCAGGAACAGAGAAGCCTTCCTCACCTCTCCAAGTCTGGAATCAGCAATGGAGATTTCAAACTGTGCCAGGGGAGGTTTAGGCTGGAGGTTAGGAAGAAATTCTACACAGAGAGAGTGATTGCCCATTGGGATGTGCTGCCCAGGGAGGTGGTGGAGTCACCTTCACTGGAGGTGTTCAGGAGTCTTGATAGGGTGCTTGGTGCCATGGTTTAGTTGATCAGATGGTGTTGGATGATGGGTTGGACTCGAAGGTCTCTTCCAACCTGGTCTATTCCATTCCATTCCATTCCATTCCATTCCATTCCATTCCATTCCATTCCATTCCATCCCATCCCATCCCATCCTATTCTATTGTATTCTATTCTATTCCTCAGCTTCTTCAGGAGGTGTTGGGTGACAGTTTGGACTTCATGATCTCTGAGGTCTTTCCCAGCTTTCCTGATTCCATGATTCCATGATTAGCACCTACTGCTAAGCCTTCATTTAGCTCGTTCTATTTCTCCTCCACCTTTTACAACCAGCCTTCTCACAGCATTGCTGCTGTTTTGTGACACACCAGTCTCCATTCTTACTGTAGCTCTGCAAAGGCAGGAAATAAATCCAGGTTTTCATGTCTGGAAGCACAAGTTGCAGGGAAAAGGAAACATCTGCTGGGAAGGAGGAAGCCACTCTGCCTTCCTTTCACTTTTGGAGCTGATGACATAATTGGCCATTAGATTAGTGATTAAAGAGACCCAACTGGAATGCTAATTCACATTAGAAAACACAGAAGGAGCTCAGTTCCTGCCTGGGCCTATTGCAGGAGGATTTTTAAATCCAGTTTTCCACTTAGCTTTCCTCCTTGATCCAGAGAGGCAGACATGCTCAGGGCAGGCCAAAACCATTCAGAAGCATCCCAGCTGGTGGAAGCCCACGCTGCCACAAGCCTTGCTCAGATCCGCCCACTGTGGGCACTGGGGGAGCCTTTCTACACCCTCAGGAACAGGGCAGAGGGTTGCTGTGGCTGACATGGGCAGGATTTGCCACACTGCCAGGCAGAGCTGACACCTGCCTCACTCAGCACAGCAGTTGCTCATCCTTCTGAGCCAAGTCACAGAATAGAACCTAGAATCAACAAGGCTGGAAAAGACCTCAGAGGTCATCAAGTCCAACCTGTCACCCAGCACCTCCTGACAACTAAACCAAGTGCCACATCCAATCCCCTCTTGAACACCTCCAGGGATGGGGACTCCACCACCTCCCTGGACAGCTCATTCCAGTGGCTAACAACTCTCTCAGTGAAGAACTTTCTCTTCACCTCCAGCCTAAACCTCCCCTGGCACAGCTTGAGACTGTGTCCTCTTGTTCTGGTGCTGCTTGCCTGGGAGGAGAGACCAACCCCCACCTGGCTACAGCCTCCCCTCATGGAGTTGTAGACAGCAAGAAGGTCTCCCCTGAGCCTCCTCTTCTCCAGGCTAAGCAACCCCAGCTCCCTCAGCCTCTCCTCACAGGGCTGTGTTCCAGACCCCTCCCCAGCTTTGTTGCCCTTCTCTGGACACCTTCCAGCAAGACAACCTCCTTCCTAAACTGAGGAGCCCAGAACTGGACACAGGACTCAAGGGGTGGCCTAAGCAGTGCTGAGCACAGGGCAGAATGACCTCCCTGCTCCTGCTGGTCACACTCTTCCTGATGCAGGCCAGGATGCCATTGGCCTTGTTGGCCACCTGGGCACACTGCTGGCTCATGTTCACCCTGGTGTCATTCAGTCCCCCCCCAGGTCCCTTTCTGCCTGGCTGCTCTCCAGCCACTCTGACTCCAGCCTGTAGCTCTGCATGGGGTTGCTGTGGCCAAAGTGCAGCACCTGGCACTTGGACTTGTTAAATGCCATCATGTTGGCCTCTGCCCATCTGTCCAGCCTGGCAAGGTCTCTCTGCAGAGCTCTCCTACCCTCTAACAGATCAACTCCTGCCCCCAGCTTGGTGTCATCTGCAAACTTACTGATGACTGACTCACCCCCTCATCCAGATCATCAGTGAAGATATTAAACAGGATGAGGCCCAGCACTGATCCCTGGGGGGATCAGTCTTGGGAAGGGCTGAGAGGAGGCTGCTCCCACAGCGCCAAAGGCCCAGGGTGCACTGCTGCTCCCCCTGACATTTTGTTGGCTGAGCAGAACAAAAGCAATTGGGAGCACGTGGGTGAAATCTTCCTGTTTGGATTGCTAAAGTCATTGTTTACCCCACCTCTACGTGGTTACACCAGAAGGAAGGAAGACAGAGCAGCAGGTGAGGTTGAAGCTGTAGTTGAATGTCTTAGAACAAGAACAAGCAGCAGCCCTGGGTTGTACATTTCCAGAGATGACAAAGAGCAATCTTGTTTTGTTTCCCTAACCCTCCCCCAAAAAATTATCAATCTACCCATTTACCTCTGAACTGATAGCATTTCTCATGGTGCTGTGCAAAACAAAGCAGAGCATCTTCCAATGCCCTCCTTGGGGGCTGCTCTTCAGAGCAGCGGCGTAAAGGGTAAGAGGCACCACGCAGCCCGCTCAGCGTGCGCTCTCTGCCAGACAATTTCCCCTGCACCACATTATCACAGGCATGACATAATTGCTGTGCAGCAACTGGAGCATGCCCCAAAACATTTTCAGAGCCTGGAATGATCTTGTTCAGGCTGAAAGTTAGGTCACTTCTTCCCAAGACTGTTTCAGATCAAACGGACGAGAACCAAGCACCTACCTCCTGCCTCTCAACATCCATGTTCCAGACGACAATTCCTCCATCTGCGCCGCAGGAGATGAGCTGCCGAGTGTGGTGAGCATAGGAGAGAGACTGAACTTTATCACTGGAAAAGAAACAAGACAGTTACTAATCAACCATCCATGCCTAGTACACAAGTAAGTGCAGAAGATACAACGAAGTGGCATAACCACCTGCTTGCCCATATGGTTTCCTCGCCCCCTCTCCGCACGTAGCATCCATCAGATGCAAATCAGTTTCTGCTGTCCAGCTGAGACCAGAATCAGAGTGTTGCTCAGCTGGGTAGCATCCACAAAAGTGGAAGACTCGTTCTGATGACTGCTCTTCCTGCTCCTGAGATGGGAAGTCCCAGCTGCACCGGGCAACCCGGGCAGAGGGGCAGCTGTGGGCCCCTCCGAAGGCACACCTACGTGGATAGCTGCAGCCCCAGCAGCACACCTTCCTGTCACACAGTGGCATTAGCCACTAACCTTTCCAACATCCGGGAATGAAGCACCAAGGATCTACTGAAGATTTTCCTTCAACACTAAGACGCACAAAGGGTTTTAAAAAATGACAAAGGGATCACTAAACTCTTCCTAAGCATTGCCTGGGTGAGGTGAAAGACAGAGCTGCTCTTGCTTCCTCTTTGCAGGAAAAAGCAAGATGGGAAAACGAGTTCAGTTTCAACCTTCACAGATGTGCTCATTCCTCCACAAGAGAGAGGAAACCAAGCCTCATCTCACACTATTTGCAACCTGGGAAACAAACATCATGCAACACCATTATGGAAAAAAGATCAAGTTACCAAGGGGCAGTAACTGAGCATACAGTGACTGAAAATACCCCTCAGCATTTGGTTTTCCTTGCTCCTACTGCTGGTCTGGTCTGCCCAAAGAACTCCCAGGATAATGCCTTTGTCTGTGCAGATGGCTGCTCCTCCCTAGCTGAATGCATTTATGGATGGGTCAGGTTCAACACAGCTTGGTGCCTCCACAGCACCCACCTGCCAGAGCCAGAGGCACCATCAGGAGAAACATTTCTGAAGTCCCTCAGGAACCAAGCCTCTGTGCTGTGCAGGGCCAGCCAGCAGCCAGGCCACAGATTAAGATCCAGAGGCTAACACTGGATTAGAAAACCCAGTTTCCACAGCACTAAATCTAGCAGCAGTGACCTAACAAGTGCCACTGGCAGGGTACAAGGATAATCAGGGAGTTTCAGCAGGAGCTCTGCAGTGCCCTGAAATCCCAGAGACATCCAAATGGCTCAGCAGAGTGAAGCACCACTCAAAATAAAGGCATGAGTTTGCAGCAAACAGACCAAAACCACTGCAGGCTTTTGCTCCTCCAGACCTGGCCCTGGCTTGTTTTGCTCTCACAGCTATGCACTCACAGATTGCACTGGGTTGGAAGGGACATCTTGTCCAATCCCCCTGCAGTGAGCAGGGACACTACCAACTACATCACTAAGTCTGATCTTGAATGTCCCCAGGCACAGGGCCTCAACCACATCCCTGGGCAACCTGTTCAAATATTTTTCCTCTCTCATTCTAAATCTAAACCTCAATCTACCCTGCTCCAGCTTCACACCACTGCCTCTCGTCCTTTCACTACAAGCCCTTCTAAACAGCCCTTCCCCAGCCTTCCTGTGGGTCCCTTTCAGATATTGAAAGGTATCTATAAGGTCTCTCTGGATGCTTTTCTTCTCCAGAATGAACAGCCCCAACTCAGTCAGCCTGTCTTCACAGAAGAGGTGCTCCAGCTCTCTGTTATTTTTTGTGGCCCTCCTCTGGACCCGTTCCCAGTAGGCTGAAAGAAGCTGGTTGTGCTGCCAGTGGCTAGGAAGGCTAGGAAGTCAGAGAATCAGAGAATCAATAAGGTTGGAAAAGACCTCAGAGATCATCAAGTCCAACCTGTCACCCAAGACCTCATGACTAACTAAACCAGGGCTTCAAGTGCCACATCCAATCCCCTCTTGAACACCTCCAGGGATGGTGACTCCACCACCTCCCTGGGCAGCACATTCCAATGGCCAATCTCTCTTGCTGGGAAGAATTTCTTCCCAACATCCAGCCTAAACCTCCCCTGGCACAGCTTGAGACTGTGTCCTCTTGTTCTGGTGCTGGGTGCCTGGGAGGAGAGACCAACCCCCACCTGGCTGCAACCTCCCTTCAGGTAGCTGTAGAGAGCAAGAAGGTCTCCCCTGAGCCTCCTCTTCTCCATTGCAACCAAAGCCATTCTGATGTCTACTCAATGCCCAGTAAGCCAAGAGGATTATCTGCTTGAAAGTCATCTACTGTGCTACAAGACTGTGAGATCTGTAGGTGCAACGAAGCCTCTTTGCACTGGGGAGATAGATGGTGAAGGCCCCTGTGGGTAAGGCAAATGGCTTAGCACTCAGGCTGCAGGCAAAGAGGCACGGGAGCTGGAGCGGCGGGAAGCAGGACTCCATGCCACAGCCTGATGCTCCCTCTAGGGGAAGGAAAGACCTCGACACCTGAAAAGCAAGAATTTGCCTGCAGCTGGTTTCATTTGAGGACCCTTCTCTCTCCAGCCACGGTGCAAGCTCTGACGTTACACATTCAGGACTACAGACGCTGCTTGCTTTCACCACCCTCTGCAGACTCTCAACCGCTGTAAAGCTCACTACAAGCAACCGATTGCCCGGGGAGTCACACATCCGAGCTGAGGCTTGCGAGCAGTGTAACCTTTGGGCCCTTTGTCTCCAGATGTGGCTTCTGGACTTAGCTCCCCGCCCATTAAAGCGAAAGGCAGGGCTTTGAACGTACTTATGGCCTTGCAACTCGATGGCTGTTCCTTTTCTTCCTCCAATATCCCACATTATAATGGAGTGATCAGAACTGCCTGAGAACAGAACTCGCTGTATCGGGTCCCAACAGAGAGCAGTGACACCACCTGAAAGAGAAGGAGATGCACACAGCAGTCATTTCAGGACAGAAAGTGGAAGAAAAGGATCTAGCTGAACACTTACCCAGAGATACAACAAGAAACATGGAGATTAAACTGCAGGTCTCCTTGGCAAAGGCCATGCAGCCACTGTGCCTGCCAGCCGAGAGCTAACAGCCTAGAAAACCTGCTGAAGCCCCATCCTGCCCCTCTGCTGCCACTCCCATCAATGAAGCCATCGAGCAGGAAGGCCTGACAGAAGGAGGGTCATGATGTGACTACACAACTTTTCACCTCCATCAGTCCCAGGAGATTACAGAAGACAAGCAAATGGGGAATATTATGGGCCTCCACAGCATCCTAGCACAAGGATGGAATTGCCTTGTTCCACCGCATGGCTGAGCCATTAGGATTCAGTCAGAGAGGAGGAATATGAAGAGACAATGCTGAGGCATGACCACCATTTCTTCTACTAGATGACAGCACCACATCCCAGGGCTGCTGTTTTTCAAACTTCATGGGGCACAAGTCCAATCAGTGCAACAAGCAACTAATGCCTTCTGGGCTGCATGTCAGGAAGAAGTTCTTCCCAGAAAGAGAGACTGGCCACTGGAATGTGCTGCCCAGGGAGGTGGTGGAGTCACCATCCCTGGAGGTGTTTAGGAGGAGACTGGATGAGGCACTTGGTGCCATGGTTTAGTTGCTTAGATGGTGTTGGGTGAGGGGTTGGACTTGATGATCTGGAAGGTCTTTTCCAACCTGGTTAATTCTATTCTATTCTAGTCCAAAAAGGGAGTAATATCAGTATGTTTAGATGGCCTTCATGTCTGTGAGCCCCTGGAGGTGGTAAGAGCTGTACCTCCAAACCACCATGTGAGAAAAGGATGGGAGTGAGAGATAACAAAGTGTTGCATCTTTGAAATGGATGGAAAAGGCAGCTGGGGAGAAGCACACCTGTTAAAATACAGATAAATCATGGGCTTAAGGAGGCAGGCTGTGGGGAAGTGGAACTGCAACATTCATGTGCATGCCAGTAAGCAGCCACTGGCTCCGCAGGTCTGGGCCACCAGGCCCACCCTGTGGCCAGTGGTCACCTCACAACCGGTCTTGTCAGTTGTATTTCTGCTCCCTGTGTTGAGACTGGCAGGTCTGGGATCAGCACATCACTTGATGTGCTCAGGAAAACCCACACTGCCTAAAACACGTGCCTGATCCACTGGGGCAAAAGCATCTGCCTAGATGGGTCTTTCCTGGAGGAGCATCATTGCCCCCCTGGAATTACCACAGCTCATTCTAGTCCACTGCTTTAACTGGCAGCTACTGATCATGGTGCTTTCTGCCATAGAAGTATTCTGGTCAGAAGGCTGATCACTCTTGCTTGTGCCAATAACAATTTCTCTGAACTGCAGTGACATTTTAAGGCCTATCTCCCGCCCAGGAGTCAAACCACCACAACACTAAGCAGAGATGAAGAGCAAAATTGGGTGTCCTCCTGAAGCCTTACCTGTGTGGCCCTTAAATGTTGTCACAAGGCTGCAGGACTCTTGCTCTAGTTTGAGTATGGTCACTTGTCCAGAATGGTCACCCACAAACACGTGCCGGGTTTCCACATCAAATCTGAGGGGACAAGCTGAGGAAAACACACTGCTCATACAAGCCTGGCCTTCCCACATCACTGGATGGCAGGAACAAGTTCTTCCCAGCAAGAGAGACTGGCCACTGGAATGGGCTGCCCAGGGAGGTGGTGGAGTCACCATCACTGGAGGTGTTGAGGAAGAGCCTGGATGAGGCACTTGGTGCCATGGTTCAGTTGATTAGATGGTGTTGGCTGATAGGTTGGACTCGATGATCTCAAAGGTCTTTTCCAACCTGGTCTATTCTATTCTATTCTATTCTATTCTATTCTATTCTATTCTATTCTATTCTATTCTATTCTATTCTATTCTACTCTAATTCCATTCCATTCTATTCCAATTCCAATTCCAATTCCATTCCATTCCAGTCATATATTGTCACTTCTTGAAAGTGCACCACTCTCAAGGCAGTATTCAGAGTGTACTTCTAGGCATCAAGCTCATACCTCTTTCCATCAAGCCTGCAGTTTCCCTGAGTAAACCAAAGTGAGGAAAAGTGAGATTATCCCAAATAAGATCATCCCAGAGGACACAGTGTGTGGTTTTGTTAGGAAACACCCTTGGAGTACCCCTGCACCATCACCAGAGGACTCGCCTCCCCAGACTCTCTAACATAGGTGCTGGAGTTGCAGGGTGTCCACTCCCCCTTTCCCTTCCCCGGGCTGTATAAAACAGCTCATTTCCCTCTCCTGCTGGGTTGTCTGGCAAGCTTTGGGGAGGGGGGCAGTTCCACAGGGTTGCCTTCTGCAAAAGCCTGCCAGAAGCTTCCCCTGTGTCAGATAGAGCCAATGCCAGCTGCCTCCAAGACAGATCCACTGCTGGCCAGTGACACTGGTAATGCCTCTCTGACAACAAATGTAGGAAGGGAGAAAAACAATCTCTGTACAACTGCAGCCAGGGGAAAGAGTGAGAATGT
>CM037631.1:114506423-114641345 GCA_015227895.2 Colaptes auratus
GGGTGGGGGAAGGTGTTTGAAGATTCAGGTTTCTTTCTCATTATCCTGCTCTGAGTGGATTATCAATAAATTAAATTCATTTCTCCCAAGTCAAGTCTGGTTTTCCTATGAGAGTATTTGGTGAGAAGTCTCTCCCTGTCCTTGTCTTGGCCCACGAGCCTGTTGTTATATTTCCTCTCCTCTGTCCAGCTGAAGAGGGCGTGAATGAACAGCTTTGGTGGGCATCTGGCATCCAGCCAGGGTCAACTCACCACGTCTCTTCATGGCTCTCAGGATGTTAGGGGTTGGAAGGGGCCTCTGAAGATCATCCAGTCCAACCCCCCTGCCAGAGCAGGGCCAGAGAATCCAGCACAGGTCACACAGGAACACATCCAGAAGGGTCTCAAAGTCTCCAGAGAAGGAGACTCCACAGCCTCTCTGGGCAGCCTGCTCCAGGGCTCTGGGACCCTCACAGTGAAGAAGTTCCTCCTCAAGTTGAGGTGGAACCTCCTGTGCTGGAGTTTATATCCATTGCCCCTTGTCCTGCAGCAGGGTGCAAGTGAGCAGAGCCTGCCCCCTCCCTCTTGACACCCAAACCTCAGATATTTATAAACATCTATTAAATCCCCTCTCAGTCTTCTCCTCTCCAGGCTGAGCAGCCCCAGGGCTCTCAGCCCCTCCTCACAGGACAGTGCTGCAGTCCCTCAATCATCCTGGTGCTGTCTGTTGCTATCCAGGGAAAAAATTCACTCTTGCAGAACTTCTTTGTTGTTAAAACTGGTTCTCTTGACCTGCAAAGAGAGGTTTCCCCCCCAGTCAAAATGCTAACTATTGCAAGATCCCACTGCACTAGCCACCACTGTGCTCGGGTTTATGAGGTATGGATGGGTTTGTTCCTTTGTGCAGGGAGGCAAAGCAAGCCATCAGCTGCACTTGTGCATGAGGACAGATTTAGGGAAAATAAAGTTATTTTTAAGTCCCCTTCTTTCACCACCATCTCCCCTTTCCCACCATATCTGCCCCTTTGCCGCCCCACCTGCCCCATTTCCCCCTTTTCCCCCTCAAATCCTAGACACCTGCGCTCTGGTGGAGTCTCCTCCCCCCCCAGGTGTGGCCACTTGGCCCTCCCCACCCACTCCCCTATTTAATCCCCACCAGCAGAGGCAGCAGCCCCAAGCTGAGCCCTTCTGGGCTGAGGATCCTCCTCTCTTCCCTGGTGAGTGCCCCTAGTGCACACTGGGTGTTGGTGGTGGTGACAAAAGGCTGGGGGGCCTGCTGGCCCCCCGGCTGTTAGGGCCAGGATTGATGACTTCTCCAATATCATCCACGGGTGCTGGCTGGGGCTCCTCACTGGGGCTGAGCTCCTCTGGGTGGTGTCTTGGCTGGTGAGGGTCTTGCCCCTGGCTCTGGGATGGGTGAGGAATGGTGGTGGTGGGGTAGAAGCTGTTTAGGCAGGGGGGAGGATGGGGGCAGAGGGAGCAGGGGCCCTTTAGGCAGGGGGGAGGATGGGGGCAGGGGAGCAGGGGCCCTTTAGGCAGGGGGGAAGATGGGGCAGGGGGAGCAGGGGCCCTTTAGGCAGGGGGGAGGATGGGGGCAGGGGGAGCAGGGGCCCTTTAGGCAGGGGGGAGGATGGGGGCAGGGGGGAGGATGGGGGCAGGGGAGCAGGGGCCCTCTAGGCAGGGGGGAGGATGGGGGCAGGGGGAGCAGGGGCCCTCTAGGCAGGGGGGAGGATGGGGTAGAGGATGGTGTAGTCCTCCATTACAGTTTAGTTTCCAAATACAACAAAAGGGTATTGGTTTGTTTCAGCTCCCATTCAGCCAACTACTAGAACCACCTGACTTGACCAATCTGACCTCTTCATCCAATTTAATTGCCCCTGCAGAGTCCATCCCAGACTGGTTTTATGCACACAGGACACGAGGAAAACAACCATAGAAACCCAAACACATTCCTCTGCCAAGCTGTTTGGAGTATTCATCAGTGATTCTCCCTTCCTCTGCTCTCCACCACTGTGACCTGATGACCCAAGTCAGAATGCCCTGCAAAACTTCAAACAGTCCATTCTCCAGAGGGGTTCAGGTCCCACAGGAGAAATTCCTGCACCACGCTCTGGAAGGAGCGATCGCTTAGTTCAACAATGAAGCTCAGTCTTGGTGCCATGTACCTCAGCTGAATGACCAGATGGTACAGGACAAGCTGATGCTCAGACAGCAATCTGAGCCAGTCTCGCTTCTCAGGAGCAGGCAAATCACACATTGGGGTGTACCATGTACACTGTGGGTGCTGTAGAGTCTGTAGATGCTGACCTCTGGGTTTAGCCCAAGGGCTCCTGCTTTTCCACATCTCTCTTCATTTGCAATAAAGCTGAACTACTATTTCTTTTATTCCCAGGCAGCTCTAGGTGAATAAACCACTTGAGTGTCACTTCTGGAGCCCTTTACTCTTGCTTTAACCCCGATTCCCAGCACACAGTGGGCTGGTTCAGAGTGAAGACAAGTCCTCATGATTTCATATTAAAGCAAACAAGTTTTTACCATGCATACACACAGGCATGCTGCCTTCATCACCCTCCTCTTTGGTACCCTTAATTCTGAGAAGACAGCCCAAGCTGCCTGTGGAAATGAAGGCCCTGTCTGTACTGATGAGAGCAGCAGGCCACGACAGGTTGCAGGTCACCCCTTGCTGTGCTCAGCGATGCTCAGGCCGAAATCCGCCACCGTGCGTTAAGGAGAGGCAGCGAGGGGAACAGGCAGCCTTTGAATAACAGCTTCTCTCACAAACACTGAACCCACCGATGCACAGAATGTGGGGGGCAGCCAGAAAAATAACCTTGGAAGGGCAGTTTGAGCGTCAAGAAGCAGAACTGAGCCCGAGATGTCAGCAAAGGATACTGGAGGCCGCAGGCACCGGCGCTGGTGCGGTACCCCCCCAGCCGCTGGCCGCTCTCCGAGCAGTGCCACGTGAAGTGCTTGTCTTGTCCAGTGCTTAGCACCCACTCCATCTCCAGCACAAACAGAATCATAATGACCCTGCTCTGATGAGCTGAAAATTAAGCAGGCAGACATGAAATCACCTTGTGGGGAACGCTGGGGCAGAAGACCCCTGCAAATCCCGACTCAACCCCAGTCCTCCAGGCCCTGCTGACCCTTCCCTACAGAAGCTGGTGTTTGACAGTCCTGTTGGCACAAGCTGCCATGCAAGCTTGCAAGGGCCCTGCTTTACATGGGAAAAGAGCAGAGACAAGATGTAATTCCTTCCACCTCCATTGCAGCCATTTAGCTTCCACAGTAGCACAAGTCTTTCTTCCACCACTGCATCATCAACAATAAAGATGCCAATAGGGAAAGGTCTCCAGGCTCCAGTTAAACCTCTTTTGAGCTGGTTTTATGACAGCAGTGCCTATGCTGCTGCTGTTCCTGCTGTGAAGTCTGTGAATGTGGGCTGCACATTAGAATTAACCAGGTTGGAAAAGAACTTTGAGATCATGAAGTCCAACCCACCACCCAACACCATCTGATCAACTCAACCATGGCACCAAGTGCCTCATCCAGGCTCTTCCTAAACACCTCCAGGGATGGGGACTCCACCACCTCCCTGGGCAGCACATTCCAGTGGCCAATCTCTCTTGCTGGGAAGAACTTCTTCCTAACAGCCAGCCTAAACCTCCCCTGGCACAGCTTGAGACTGTGTCCTCTTGTTCTGGTGCTGGTTGCCCAGGAGAAGAGACCAACCCCCAGCTGGCTACAACCTCCCTTCAGGGAGTTGTAGAGAGCAAGAAGGTCTCCCCTGAGCCTCCTCTTCTGCAGGCTAAGCAACCCCAGCTCCCTCAGCCTCTCCTCACAGGGCTGTGCTCCAGACCCCTCCCCAGCTTTGTTGCCCTTCTCTGGACACCTTCCAGCAGCTCAACATCTTTCCTAAACTGGCCCAGAACTGGATGCAGGACTCAAGGTGTGGCGCTGTAGCAGGAGAAGTTACAGCACAGACACAGCCCTGCACCAAGGAGGTTTTAGTGCTGCATGTAAAGCAGCTGAAAAAGGAAACTCAGATGAAACTTGAAAAACTTAACAGCCACAAGTGAAAAACATCCCAGCTGGGCAAGGGGAGTGAAACAGCTGGAGGAATACATTTCAACTGCTACCTAAACAAAGCCATCAAAAGCTTGTCCTTACAGCAAGGGAGGCCAGGCTTGCACAGATGGGGTTTTGTCTGAAGGACCAGTGGGCTTGGTCATGAAGTGCTGACTGAGAGGACTTCTTAACAGAACAAGTAGCTGGACAGACACACAAAACGCTTCCCAGCTGTCACTTAGCAGTGAGTGCCACACTCAAGCCACAGCCCTACTGGTTTGGTATGGTTTTCAGACCCAGCAACGTGTCACACAAGGCAGGTCTCTTGTATTTGCTTGTGTGAAAGATTAAGTATCTTTGGACACTTGACAAGCAGCTCAAACCCTCTCTTTGATTAGCAGGGAAGCTCCTCAGAGAGCTGTGTTCAAATCCCATGAGGGGAACTAGTTGTAGCAAAGAATAGGAGGCTTGCCCAAGCCAACATCTGCCTCTGATATACACCAGATTTTAAACCCAGATTTCTAGAAGAGAGAACAGACAGGAACAGATGCATGGGCACAGCTCCCCACAGCTGTGATGGGCAGTTGGACTGTTTTACAGCACCAGGCTTGAACTGGAGGTGCTGGAAGGTGTCCAGAGAAGGGCCAGGAGGATGAGCAGAGGGCTGGAGCACCTCTCCTGTGAGGACAGACTGAAGGAGTTGGGGCTGTTCAGCCTGGAGAAGAGAAGGCTCCCAGGTGACCTCATTGTGGCCTTCCAGTATCTGAAGGGGGCTCCAAGAAGGCTGGGGAGGGACTTCTCAGGACATCAGGTAGTGATAGGACTAGGGGGAATGGAATGAAGCTGGAAGTAGGGAGATTCAGGCTAGATGTGAGGAGGAAGTTCTTCCCCATGAGAGTGGTGAAGCCCTGGAATGGGTTATCCAGGGAGGTGGTTGAGGCCCCGTCCCTGGAGGTGTTTAAGCCCAGGCTGGATGAGGCTCTGTCCAGCCTGATCTAGTGTGGGGTGTCCCTGCCCATGGCAGGGGGGTTGGAACTGGCTGATCCTTGTGGTCCCTTCCAACCCTGACTGATACTATGAAACTATAAAACTATGAAACTGTTCCCAGGTGCTCTCACCCTCACCCACAGATGAGCTCAGACTTTGGTTCCTGCTTGCATACAGCTTTAGGCACCTAGGAGTTACTTGAGCTCTTTTAAACAGATCCTCTTTTCTTTCCATCCTCTAGGTTTCTTCTCTGTGAAGAAATTCAGTGGCCCCACGAGTGACTAATGCTTGTGTTTACCTCTCTGTTGGTCTCCTTGGAAGAATCAGCACTAGCTGGTGGAGTGGTGCACCGCAGACAGGACACACACTGCCACAAGACCTGATGGACTCTCATGCATCCCAGGAGCTTGTGTGCACCAGCAGGGCACAGAGGGATCCATGCCCTTCCATGGGACATGCAAAGCTAGAATCAGGCTGTTCAAGGCCTGGCCAGGGACATTTTCTCAGCACCTGGCAGCTGACAGTGCTGGTGTTGGCTTCCCCTGGTTTCAGTGGGCCATAGGAATAGGTAGCACCATTCAACTCTCCTAAATCTCCTGTTTCCTCCTAAAGCTTCTAGAAGGCAAAGTACAAGGGTACAAACTTTTGCTAGATGTCCTACTGCCTGTGGAAGCTGAGGCAGCTCCCTCTGGCAGGTAAGGAGTAGGCATTGAACAAATGTGTAGATGCCAAGAGGTGGAGGGGGTGTACCTGTTAGCTTTGCTGATCCTCCCTTTTCTAAACCCACACTCCAGCCCACGGGGCTGGCAGTGTGCAGCAAGCAGAACCCTGGGCCTAACATTTCTTTAGCCTTTGCCCAGAGGGAAGTACTACACAAACATTATACTGAGACCTGCAGACAGGTGAAGTTGGGAAGTCTCAGAAGCCTGGCATCACCTGCCTGTTTAACCCCCCCAAAGCAGGTCACCTGCCCACTGCCATTACTTTTCAAAGTGGGGAAACACAGTTTTCATCAGCTTAAACAAGGGAAATGTCAGACTTCAAACCCTGGAAGTGAGGAAGCAAAATGGAGCAGGGGCTCCACTCTGTGACCTCCAGGGACACAGCACCAGCAAGCATTGCACCCGCTAGCATAAGCACCAGAAACAAGACACTGCCTGCTGTCGATGATCCCCCTGGCTTGGGCTGCAACTGAAATGGTGCCTGTTCTGGGCACCAGTATTGCTTCTATCACCCTAAAATAAGGACACAGTTTGCAGATAAGATCTTCTAACACATCATCAGAGAATCCCTGCACAAAATGACCAGAACTGACCAAAAACCTTCCCATGCTGAAACAGGCAGTCTAGGAAGGAGATGACTCTAGCTGAGAGTCCAGATGGTAATAACACTCCTGAGCTTATGTCAACACACATTGGCCACAGCAACCCCATGCAGTGCTACAGGCTGGGGTCAGAGTGGCTGAGAGCAGCCAGGCAGAGGGGGACCTGGGGGTACTGGTTGATAATAGGCTGAACATGAGCCTGCAGTGTGCCCAGGCAGCCAAGAAGGCCAATGGCATCCTGGCCTGCATCAGGAACAGTGTGGCCAGCAGGAGCAGGGAGGTCATTCTGCCCCTGTACACTGCACTGGTTAGGCCACACCTTGAGTCCTGTGTCTAGTTCTGGGCCCCTCAGGTTAGGAAAAATGTTGAGCTGCTGGAAGGTGTCCAGAGAAGGGCAACAGAGCTGGGGAGGGGTCTGGAGCACAGCCCTGTGAGGAGAGGCTGAGGGAGCTGGGGTTGCTTAGGCTGGAGAAGAGGAGGCTCAGGGGAGACCTTCTTGCTCTCTACAGCTCCCTGAAGGGAGGTTGCAGGCAGGTGGGGGTTGGTCTCTTCTCCCAGGCAAGCAGCACCAGAACAAGAGGACACAGTCTCAAGCTGTGCCAGGCAAGGTTTAGGCTGGAGGTTAGGAGGAAGTTCTACACAGAGAGAGAGATTGCCCATTGGAATGTGCTGCCCAGGGAGGTGGTGGAGTCCCCATCCCTGGAGGTGTTTAGGAAGAGCCTGGATGAGGCACTTGGTGCCATGGTTGAGTTGATGAGATGCTGTTGGGTGATAGGTTGGACTCCATGCTCTCCAAGGTCTTTTCCAACCTGGTTAATTCTATTCTATTCTGTTTGAAACAACATGGCTCTTTAAAAGTCTTGTAATCTCAGGATAAAGATCATTATTGATCCATTGATAAAACCACCGGGGGGTTGGTTTGTTTGTGCCTTTGTTTAATGAATCACTGTAAAGTAAACTTTCCTCCATTCACTCTTCTTAATACTAAAAACAAAGGAAAGAAACAGACAAAAGAGTAATAGCAATACAAACCAATTGACAGAGATCATGAGTCTTACCCTGGTAACTTTTCACTAGTGTCATCTTGTTGTAATCTTCTGATAAAATGAATTCCTGAGAGAGGGGAGAGAAAAACAACAACAACAAAAATAGTGCTTAGAGGTGTACAGTGTTTTGAGAGTGTTTTCATCTGAGTTCAATGAAAGGCAGTGCAGGAAAAGCAACAAATAGCCCTGTCTATGGTTCTGCTCATTTAAAGCACCTCCATCTGAAAAAACACTTCACTTTCCAAAGCTGCCTAAGAAAGAGCATCAGCAGTGCTTCTGAACAGGATTGTGGAGATAAAAGAGTTCCTGCCACAAAAGAAGCCAAAGAAGCTGACAGAAATGGCTGGCTGGGAGCCAAGGCACCACAAAATCAGAGATCTGAGGTCTGGCAGGGAGCAAGCACCTATTGCTCAGAACGGCCTGGGCAGAAGCCTTCATGTGGACAGAACTGCATGTGCATGCCCAGGCACGTGTCTGCACACACCGATCCACGCATGTGCATAGACCACACCTCAAGCTGGACACTCCTGAAGCTCAGTACAGATATAGACCTGAAGGGAGGTTGTAGCCAGGTGGGGGTAGGTCTCTTCTCCCAGGCAACCAGCACCAGAACAAGAGGACACAGCCTCAAGCTGTGCCAGGGGAGGTTTAGGCTGGAGGTGAGGACAAAGTTCTTCCCAGCAAGAGAGATTGGCCATTGGGATGTGCTGCCCAGGGAGGTGGTGGAGTCCCCATCCCTGGAGGTGTTCAAGAGGGGATTGGACGTGACACTTGGAGCCATGGTTTAGTCAGTCATGAGGTGTTGGGTGACAGGTTGGACTTGATGATCTTTGAGGTCTTTTCCAACCTCATTGATTCTATGATTCTATGATATAAAAGCCCCTTGAAGTTCCCAGAATCATTGAATATTTGGAGTTGGAAGGGACCCTTGAAGGGACCCTGGAAGGGACCCTTGAAGATCGAATAAGTTCTATACCGAGAGAGTGATTGCCCATTGGAATCAGCTGCCTGTGGAGGTGGTGGAGTCACCTTCATTGGAGGTGTTCAGGAGGAGACTTGATGGGGTGCTTGGTGCCATGGGTTAGTTGCTTGGGTGGGTTGGATTGGTTGATGGGTTAGACACGATGATCTTGAAGGTCTCTTTCAACCTGGTGTATTGCATTGCATTGTATTGTTCTGTAGTCCAACTCCTCTACAGTGAGTAGGGACATCTTCAACTAGAGCAGGCTGCTCAGAGCACTGTCCAACCTGACCTTCAGTGTTTCCAGGGATGGGCATCTACCACCTCTCTGAGCAACCTGTGCCAGTGTTTCAGCACCCTCACTGTAAAAATGTCTTCCTTATATCTAGTCTAAACCTCTCTGTTCAGTTTAATGCCATTACCCCTCGTCCTGTTGCAGCAGGCCCTGTGAAAATGACTGTCCCCATCTTTCCCACAGCCCTCCTTTAAGTACTGAAGGGTGATCACTGCAAACGAGGCACTAATATTTCATATGGGAGTGCATTTCAGATTTCTGCTCAAAAACCTCTCAGTGCTTCAGACCAACAGAAAGCCAGATTGCTGCACAGCCTTCCCTCCCCCACACCTTGATTTCATCCTGCTCTTGGTTCATACCACAGAATCACTGAATTAACCAGGTTGGAAAAGACCTTCAAGATCATCAGGTCCAACCTATCACCCAACACCATCTCATCAACTCAACCATGGCACCAAGGGCCTCATCCAGTTTCCTCCTAAACACCTCCAGGGACATGGACTCCACCACCTCCCTGGGCAGCACATTCCAATGGCCAATCTCTTGTGCAGGGAAGAATTTCTTCCTCACCTCCAGCCTAAACTGTAAGTTTGTTTTAGAATCATAGAATTGTTGGGGTTGGAAGGGGCCCCAAGGATCATCCAGTTCCAACCCACTGCCATGGGCAGGGACACCCACACTACAGCAGGTTTCCCAGTGCCACATTCAGCCTGGCCTTAAAAACTCCCAGGGATGAGGCTTCCACCACCTCCCTGGGCAGCCTGTGCCAGGCTCTCACCACCCTCATGGGGAAGAATTTCTTCCTAACATCCAATCTGAATCTACCCATTTCTAGGTTTTTTTCCACTGCCCCTACTCCTGTCATTACCTGACACCCTAGAAGTCCCTCACCTGCCCCATTTCTCCCCTTTTTCCCCTCAAACCCACAGCACCTGGACTCTGTTGGAGTCTCCTCCCACCCCAGGTGTGGCCACTTGGCCCTCCCCACCCACTCCCCTATTTAATCCCCACCAGCAGAGGCAGCAGCCCCAAGCTGAGCCCATCTGGGCTGAGGATCCTCCTCTCATCCCTGGTGAGTGCCCCTGGTGCACACTGGGTGTTGGTGGTGGTGACAAAAGGCCGGGGGGCCTGCTGGCCCCCCGGTTGTTAGGGCCAGGATTGATGACTGCTCCAATATCATCCACGGGTGCTGGCTGGGGCTGATGCTGCTTTGGTGCTGCTGTTTAACTGCCACTGAGGCTTTGGCATGAGGAAGTGCTGAAAGCAGCAGCTAAGAATCCGCAGGGCAGCCTGGCTCCAGGAAACCCCCAGGTGGTGAAGCTGAGCCCCTGGGTGCCCCTGCCACGGGCTTCGGGAGGAGGGTTGAGCAGAGCTGGGCAAGCAGTGGCCAACACAAACAACTGCAACGTGTCTCTGGAGGGAACACCCAAGTGAAGGGCTGGCACCACTGCACGAGTCAGCTCTCAAGCTGCTGCCAGCTACTGGCATGTGTGCACTGTGTCCTCAGAGAAACACAAAGGATAAACCAAAGGGTGTGAAAACACATCAGCCAAATAATGTATAGCCAGCTCTGCAGAAGCTTCCTGAGCGAATTTACTGAGGGGACAGGAGGAAAACCAAATTCATCTAACCTAAAGCAGGGTGAAAAAATACAAGAAACATTATTGGAGGTGTTCAAAAAGGGAATGGATGTGGCACTTGAAGCCATGGTTTAGTGGTCATGAGGTGTTGGGTGCTAGGTAGGACTTGATGATCCTAGAATCAATATGGTTGGAAGAGACCTCAGAGATCATCAAGTCCAACCTGTCATCCAACACCTCAGGGCTGCTTGGCTGCATGGTTTAGTTGTTTAGGTGGGTTGGACTGGTTGATGGGTTGGATGTGATGATCTTGAAGGTCTCTTTCAGCCTGGTGTATTGTATTGTAAGTGCCACATCCCATCCCCTCTTGAACACCTCCCTGGGCAGCACATTCCAATGGCTAACAACTCTGAGGTCTTTTCCACCCTTACTGATTCTGTGATTCCAAACACAAGACAAGCTAAATTTTAGAGCAGATAGTTGTGAAAGGGTTGTGCATTACTCCTGCCCCAAGCACTGTGCACAGCAGGTAAGACTGGCCTTCAGGAGCCTATAAACTGATTTCAGGCAAACTTCTAGTGCAAAAGAAGCACCAAAAAGCTGGTATTGACCCACAGGTTCCAAAGAGGAACTGAAACAAAACCAATTCACTCTGTTCTCTGTGGGGACACTTGGGGAATCAAATAGAATAAACCAGGTTGGAAAAGACCTTCAAGATCATGGAGTCCAACCTATCACCCAACACCATCTAATCAACTAAACCATGGCACCAAGGGCCTCATCCAGGCTCTTCCTAAAGACCTCCAGTGATGGTGACTCCACCACCTCCCTGGGCAGCACATCCCAATGGCCAATCTCTCTGTCTGGGAAGAACTTCTTCCTCACCTCCAGCCTGAACCTCCCCTGGTGCAGCTTGAGACTGTGTCCTCTTGTTCTGGTGCTGGTTGCCTGGGAGAAGAGACCAACCCCCAGCTGGCTACAACCTCCCTTCAGGGAGTTGGAGAGAGCAAGAAGGTCTCCCCTGAGCCTCCTCTTCTGCAGGCTAAGCAACCCCAGCTCCCTCAGCCTCTCCTCATAGAGCATCAGGACTACCCCAACACATCCTATCTACTGCCTGGCACCAAGATGAAGAGGCTGGAATACTCATCTGTGGAGCATCTACAGACCCCAGTTTCCAACAACTGGGAGTGATTCAGCAAGGGGGCTGGACTAGAGGAGCTCCACACCCCCCTTCCAACCCCCTGCCATTCTGATTTGAGGCAGCTATGTACTTTGCTGTTTCTAGGTTCCTGCTCATAAATCAGTCACAAGAATTGCTCTGGAATTGCTCTAATTCATCTTCCCTTCCTGAATCTCTTGCACCTCGCATCAGCTGAGCACTGCAGTGCTGTTTGAATAGCAGTAACAAATCAATTAAGCCAGCTGGATTTCTGTGTCAGGGTCACCTTAACCCTACAAACCACACAACATTAAAAATCTGCTGCACCTCCCTAGCTCCTTACAGAGGAAGTGGTTTTCATCAGCCACTGCCTGAAGAGTACTAAAACACCACAGGAAATGTCTTCTCACAAAGCCTCCTTGAACCAAGACCCTTTGCACCTTTCTGCCATCGCTACCTAAAGAGAAGTGGCCTCAGCTGCTGAGCAGACTGGTGGGAGGATGTGTCTGCCTTTCCCAGCAGTTGCATTGTCCCCAGCTTTGACTGGTGGCACAGAGATGCTGGTGTCTTCAGGTGAGATGAAGAGCAAGGCTTCATTCTCATTTGGATTTGCCTCTCCCCCTCGATAAATTTGGCATGGCCGTTCTGTTCCATAATCCAAGATGTCACAGCTTCCCAGGTTGCATCAGGGTGGAAGGGACCCTCACAGATCATCTTGTGCAACCTCCCTGTAGTGAGCAGGGACACCTCTAGGTAGATCAGCCTGCCCAGGCCCACAGTGAGTACAATACAATAGGATCAACCAGGTTGGAAGAGACCTTCAAGATCATGGCGTCCAACCCATCAACCAATCCAACCCACCCAAACAACTAAATCATGCAGCCCAGCACCCCATCAAGTCTCCTCCTGAACACCTCCAATGAACGTGACTCCACCACCTCCCTGGGCATTCCAATGGGCAATCACTCTCTCTGTGTAGAACTTCCTCCTAACCTCCAGCCTAAACCTCCCCTGGCACAGCTTGAGACTGTGTCCTCTTGTTCTGGTGCTGGCTGCCTGGGAGAAGAGACCAACCTCCGCCTGGCTACAACCTCCCTTCAGGGAGTTGTAGAGAGCAAGAAGGTCTCCCCTGAGCCTCCTCTTCTCCAGGCTAAGCAACCCCAGCTCCCTCAGCCTCTCCTCACAGGGCTGTGCTCCAGACCCCTCCCCAGCTTTGTTGCCCTTCTCTGGACACCTTCCAGCAAGTCAACATCTTTCCTAAACTGAGGGGCCCAGAACTGGACAGAGGACTCAAGGTGTGGCCTAACCAGTGCAGTGTACAGGGGCAGAATGACCTCCCTGCTCTGACCTTGAATGTCTCCAGGGATGGGGCCTCAACCACATCCCTGGGCAACCTGTTCCAGTATTTCACCACCCTCATTCTAAGGAACTTCCTCCTCATGTCTAGCCTAAATCTACCATACTCCAGTCTCAAACCATTGCCTCTTGTCCTATTGCTACAAGCCCTTCTAAACAGTCCTTCCCCAGCCTTTCTTCAGGCATTGATAGGTAGCTATAAGGCCTCCTCAGAGTCTCCTCTTCTCCAGGCTGACCAGCCCCAGTTCTTTCAGCCTGTCTACACAGGACAGCTGTCCCAGCCTTCTGGTCAGCTTTGTCCCACAGTTTCAGTGGAAAACTGAAAATGCTTCTGAGCCTCTCCCTCAGAATACAGAGAATCAAACACAAGTGCAGTACTGAGCAGCTCTGCATGCTTTGTTTCTCGTCTCAGCTATGCACTGTTAATGCACTGCTCCATCCAAAGAGATAAATACAGTACAGAATAAACACAGTTCCAATTAACCTGAATTATTTCTTCTTCTTTTTCCCCCCCTGAAGGCTTCTTCTTTTGATTTTACTTTTTGAAAGCATACAATAATTTGGATGCATTTTCTTGGGTTTCATGTTGTGATCTTTCTCCAGGTTTCTTACTCCTGCCTTCCCTTTGCATTATCTTCCACTGCACTCAGTCCCCTCTCCCTCTCGAGGCCAGATGTCCCAGCTGCATCAGCAGAGAGGTATTTTACCACAGGGCACCCTGCTCGAGAAATTCATGCCCTGCTGCACAAACACTGTGGCACCTGCACCGCGGGAACGCCAGCTGTACCAGCAGAAGCTGGCTTTTATCCTCCCCTACAGAGACGTTTTGCTCCCCTCCGAGCTGCTGGTGCTCAGTTCTCCTTATGCAGCTTTGTGCTGCTGCTTAAGGAGCTGTGAAAAGCTGGGGTCAGCCTCACAGCCTCAGCCTGTGGCTGTTAACTGAACAGAGAAAGATTTCCAAGACCTGCACAGCCCTCTTGCACAGAAGGGGCCGGGAGGGATCAGAGCACTCAAGATGGCAAACCCAAAACCTCTCCTTGCAGGGCTTAAATAAGATTTCTCTTTGCTCTTCAGAGGGATGTTTTGATCTGCCTTACCAGCTGTTTCCCCATACTGAAAATGCAAGGGACCAGTCTGGGCTATTTCAGGTAAGCTTATGGTTACACCAGTGACCTGATACCATGAAAACCTTGACAAAACAGAACTCTGGAGCTTCTGAAAGGACTGCCCCACCTGGTGTCCCCTGCTGTACAAAGACTCTCAACTGCACCTTCATGGAGCACACCTCTCACACTCTCATACACCCACCACAAGTCCCCAGGAGCCCAGCACTGCTCTAAATCCTCGTGAGGGAATCATAGAATGGTTTGAGTTGGAAAGCACCTTTAAAGGTCATGAAGTCCAATCTAACTTCAAGGAGCAAGCACTGTCTGTAACTAGATAAGGTTGGTCAGAATCCCATCCAACCTGATCTCCAATGTCTCCCAGGATGGGACATCTACCACCCCTCTGGGCAAGCTGTGCCAGTGTTTTGCCACCTTGACTGTAAAAAACTGCACCCTTGTATCTAGTCTAAATCTCCCCTCTCTAAGTTTAAACCATTACCCCTTGTGCTAGCTCAACAGGCCCTGCTAAAGACTGTCCTCATCCCTCTTACAGGCCACCCTTAAGTACTGAATGGCCACAATAAGATCTCTGCAAAGCTTTCTCTTCTCCAGGATGAACAAGTCCAACTCTCTCAGCCTTCCTTCACAGTAGAGGTGTTCCATTCCTCTGACCAGTTTTGTGGCCCTCCTTCAGACCCACTCCAACAGGCTCATGTCCTTCTTGCACCGAAGACTCCAGTGCTGGGCACAGTACTCCAGGTGAGGTGTTACCATGGTGGAGTAGAAGGGGAGGATGACCTGCTGGCCTGGATAGATTATCAGCATCGTGTTTCAGGTGACTCTCATTAGGGTCTCATACTCAGATGTGTTCCATTTCAGACTCCGTGGCCATTGGGCTGGCTAACATGACCCAGGGTCTAAGGAAATCCATAGAATCATACAATCATAGAATGGTTTGGGCTGTAAGGGACCTCTGAAGGTCACCTAGTCCAACCCCCTCTGCAGTAAGCAGGGGCATCCTCAACTAGATCAGTTTGCCCAGAGCCTTGTTGAGTCTCACCTTCAGTATCTCCAGGGGTGGGGCCTCAACCTGTACCCTCATGCCTCTCCAGAGCTGCAGGTGGGCTCCAGAGCTATGCTGCTGCTCCTGGTGTAGCACTACAGACCTCTTCTTAGGCAACAGATTCTTGAGAGTTAATCATCTTTATATGTTAGTTCTGTGTTTCCATTCATGACCTTGTTTGTGCTCCAGGGAATCTACAGCCTGTGCCTTGATGGATGATGGCATTTTGACAGCACACCGTGGATCACCTTAATTGCCTGACTTCACCCTGTTAACAGGAGTGACTGTCAGCATGCTCGTGTATTCCACAGAACAAAACTGCTTCAGAAGTGGAAGGCTCTTAAATCTACTGTCAGACCCTACATAGAATAGAATGGAATAGACTTAACCAGGTTGGAAGAGACCTTTGAGATCATCGAATCCAACCTATCACCCAGCACCATCTCATCAACTCAACCATGGCACCAAGCACCCCATCCAGGCTCTTCCTAAACACCTCCAGTGATGGGGACTCCACCACCTCCCTGGGCAGCACATTCCAAGGGCCAATCTCTCTTGCTGGGAAGAACTTCTCCCTAACACCCAGCCTGAACCTGTTGTCCTTGTGGCCAAGCTCAAAGTGTGCAATGGCTTCATCTGCACAGGAGCATGGTCAGCAAAAGAGATTATTGAATTCAGGTTCAGCTGCCTAAAACCTAAATCCCTCATTTAAACCTCCAGAGCCACGAGGAGAGATTGATGTCATTCTGAAACATGTCCTAGGGTAAGTAACAGGGGTGTCTCCCAAGGCAATTCACCTCTCCTCTGCTGACTGCAGGGCCTAGGATTACCTTTAGCCAGGAAGCTAACTTTCAGACAAGTGGAATTGGGTAAGGAGTCTCATCTTTGCTGTGCAAGTCTGCTGGCAACTGCAAGGGACAGACCTGCCCTCTGCTGCTGCTGCTTGTGGTATCTTGAGACTTGCACCCCTTAAGGCATGGGGTTTTTCCTCTTCAGAATAAGGAGCTTATGACCATGATAGAGTCTTCTGGCTTCCAAAAGGGACCTCAGGCTGTCCCTAAGATGTAAAGTAACAGCAATGCCATTTCTTCACACAGACACACAAACCCCCAACAGAGACTTGCAAAGTGTAAAAAGGGAAAAAATAAATACAGAGACTTTCTTCTTTCAGTGTAGCCTGCACTGACAGTGCACAGCCTTTCACTCAAGAGCTGCACAAAGGTTTGTGCAGTATGACAGGCTGGACAGATGGGCAGAGTCCAAGGGCAGGAGATTGAACACAGCCAAGTGCCAGGTGCTGCACATTGGCCACAGCAACCCCAGGCAGTGCTACAGGCTGGGGTCAGAGTGGTTGGAGAGCAGCCAGGCAGAGAGGGACCTGGGGGTGCTGGCTGAGGTAGGCTGAACATGAGCCTGCAGTGTGCCCAGGCGGCCAAGAAGGCCAATGGCATCCTGGCCTGCATCAGGAAGAGTGTGGCCAGCAGGAGCAGGGAGGTCATTCTGCCCCTGTACACTGCACTGGTTAGGCCACACCTTGAGTCCTGTGTCCAGTTCTGGGCCCCTCAGGTTAGGAAGGACATTGAGACTCTTGAACATGTCCAGAGAAGGGCAACAAAGCTGGGGAGGGGTCTGGAGCACAGCCCTGTGAGGAGAGGCTGAGGGAGCTGGGGTTGCTTAGCCTGCAGAAGAGGAGGCTCAGGGGAGACCTTCTTGCTCTCTACAACTCCTTGAAGGGAGGTTGTAGCCAGGTGGGGGTTGGTCACTTCTCCCAGGCAGCCAGCACCAGAACAAGAGAACACAGTCTCAAGCTGTGCCAAGGGAGGTTCAGGCTGGATGTTAGAAAGAAGTTCTTCCCAGCAAGAGAGATTGGCCATTGGGATGTGCTGTCCAGGGAGGTGGTGGAGTCCCCATCCCTGGAGGTGTTTAGGAAGAGCCTGGATGAGGCACTTGGTGCCATGGTTTAGTTGATTAGATGGTGCTGGGTGATAGGTTGGACTTGATGATCTTGAAGGTCTTTTCCAACCTGGTTTCTTCTGTTCTGTTCTGCTCTATTCTCCTCCTGAGGAATCCCAAATGTTGAAAGGAATCTCTTCATCCCTGCAGAAGCAAACCCCACTGCTGCTCCTCAGGGGAGGGTGGCTGTGCGAGCTCAGTTGATGGTGGCTTTGCTGGAGCATCTTTCTGTGACAAGAGCATTGCTACTCCCCACTCTCAGCATGCACCACACACATTTCTGAGGTGCTAGGCCTCGAACCAAAATCCTGACAGTTTCAAAGACATTCAGGTAAAAAAAAAAGGAAAAAAAGGCAGTTCCACTTTTTTGTCTCCACCTGTGTCTGAGAGGAAGTGTTGCACTTCCTCACACTCTCATGAATATATCAACTGCAGCCCTGAGCAGGTTTCCTTGGATATAGCAAAGTGAAGGTGCAGAATGAGTCCCAGCTCTTTCTCTTGGTCCTACACCCAGCATACAGAGGGGTGCTGGGCCTTACCAGGAGTGCTAACACGGAGCAGCTGACTAACTGCCAACTCTTGCACCCTGCTCCAGCAAATGGCTTGCACTTCCCCTTCGAGGGCCACCTAATCAAATGGCACTGAGGTCACCTTCTTGCAGTAGCTGACCTTACTTTGTGGTCACTGTGCCCTGGCTGTGTGCTTCTGTGCTAAACTGATCTTCATAACTGTGCCCAGCAAGGAAAATGGATTCTTTCCTCCCAAGGATGGCTGTAATCCAATTGCAGGTACCTGGGGATTTTTCCCTAATGCCCCAATATTCCTGGGACTTGAATACTGGGCTGCCCTTGCTCTTCTTCCTTTCCCACTCCCACAACTACTTGAAACACATGACAGCTTTGGCTTCTCTTGCAAGCCTTAGGTTTGCTGAGGAGGGAAACATTTCATTGCCTGTACGAGTCTGTGGAGCTCAGTTGCTGCACAGTCCTCCACCACAACTGCCTGCAGCAGCAGGAGAATAAATCAAGCAACACAGATAAACCCTTCCCCCCTTCCATGTGCTTATGTCCAGGAGACTGGGGGGGAAAAAGGCCAACTTAGCAACAGATAGAATCTGCCTTAGACACTGGCAACATACACTTCTGAGTATCCCCAGTCACATGCTGGATTACCACTTGCATATCTCTTTCACCATCTTTAGCTTGGGAACTTAAACTACTTGACTCCATTCAGCCTCAAGCACCCTGACTCTTCAAGGGGAAATGCCCCTAAGACAAAGGGCACATCTTTCCCATCCTCCCCGAGTATTTAAGGGCCTTGTTCGCAGTTGCCTTCACATTTCTCAAAGGCCTGGGGAGGAAATAAGTGCCTGGGAGGGCTGGCAAACTGCAGCTACTGGAGAGAGGGGGCAGGAGGGAATTGCAGAGGTGCAGGGAGTTTGTCAGCTGACCCATCTCCCAGACGCAAAAGGTGCGATCTCCAGGCCCCGGAAGGGCTCTCCTACCAGCCATTAACAGCTTCATAGGTCAAAATCTCAGCATCTTTGACACAGCCCATAGGCAACAGTTCAAAGGGTCCCATGCACCACCTTGGCTTTCCTGCAGCCTGTAAACGCTCAGCCACTCACAGAGCCCACAAGGCAGAGACAGCAACAGTTAGAATCTGAAACGATGGCAAAATGATCTCAAGCTGCAAGAGAGGCCCACTGCTGAGGCACAGGTAAAATGCCTTTCCTGACCCATGGCCTTTCCTCAAAGTGACATAGCTCTTTGCTCATCATCCCTCAAGAAAAACCCAATTACTGAGGCCAAATGCTACCCTTGCCTCAGAGAGAGGACAGACTCTTGTTCTAATACCCTTCTGCCTTTCCACACACACATATCTCAGGTGTTAATGAACCAAATCTTTCAGCAACAGCACTGTCAGGAAAGAGCAACTGCTCTGAAGGAAGTGAGAGGAGAGCAAAATCTGAAGCCTGGAGTTTAGAAAAGCAGCGAGACAAAGAAGAGAAATCAACCTTCAGCCTCTCAGAAGATGATTTTCCCCTTCCTGAGGGCTGCTCTCAGAGCTTTGCTATGATTTCAAGGCACTCCAACAACACAACAGCTGCTTTTCTACGTTGTTAATTTCCCCACAGATAAGCAAATTCAGGCAGTTTGTTCAGCTGCCTAATGAACAGCATAAACGCCACTCGAGCCCCGTGTGGCAGCTGAAGTCTGCAATCATCTGCCATTCTCTACACTACAGCTTCACTTTTACCAGCAGCAAAAAAATCTCTCACACCCAAACACTGGCAAAAATGTCCTCACTGCAGCATCACACAGAGTTCTCAAAAGGGAAGCATTTCAACTAGAAATCTTTGGAAGTACTTACTGAGATTGTACCATTGTCTAGACCTATGGACAGCCTTCTGGTTTCCGGGTTAAAAGACATGCATGAACATGGAGCTGAAAAAAATGAACATGTTGATGAAGTTAACAAAACTGTGACTCTCGTTTCCTTCAACAGAACAGAATTAAGCAGGTTGGAAAAGGCCTTGGAGAGCATGGAGTCCAACCTATCCCCCAACACCATCTCATCAACTCAACCATGGCACCAAGGGCCTCATCCAGGCTCTTCCTAAACACCTCCAGGGATGGGGACTCCACCACCTCCCTGGGCAGCAAATCCCAATGGCCAATCTCTCTTGCTGGGAAGAACTTCTTCCTAACATCCAGCCTAAACTTCCCCTGGCACAGCTTGAGACTGTGTCCTCTTGTTCTGGTGTTGGTTGCCTGGGAGAAGAGAGCAGCCCCCACCTGCCTACAACCTCCCTTCAGGGAGTTGTAGAGAGCAAGAAGGTCTCCCCTGAGCCTCCTCTTCTGCAGGCTAAGCAACCCCAGCTCCCTCAGCCTCTCCTCACAGGGCTGTGCTCCAGACCCCTCCCCAGCTTTGTTGCCCTTCTCTGGACACCTTCCAGCAACTCAACCTCCTTCCTAAACTGAGGGGCCCAGAACAGGGCTCAAGGTGTGGCCTGAGCAGTGCTGAGCCCAGGGCAGAATGACCTCCCTGCTCCTGCTGGCCACACTGTTCCTGATGCAGGCCAGGATGCCATTGGCCTTCTTGGCCAGCTGGGCACACTGCTGGCTCATGTTCAGCCTACTATCACCCAGTAAGCTCTGGAAAGCCTAAAACCAGCTGAAATGCTACAGGATGCTCTTCAGCATTTCCCCTGTCTGATAGGCAAGCATTGAAAATAAAATAATGAAACCCCCCAGTGCTCTTCCAGTTCACTCAACCCTACCCGATTAGGGCATGGAACAATGGCTCTCTCTTGCTTCAGCTCCCTGGTCTGCTCTAATTAGCTCTCTGAAAACAGGCATGTCATGCAAGACCACTGGTGGTGTTTGATGTACAACATATCTGCCATTTCAGTATCAAACTGAGAGACTAGTCAGCTGAACAGTTCAGCTTTTTACCTTTGCTGAATTTCACTGACAGCAAGAGAACAAACTGTATCATGTCAGAGGCTTGCATCCTGTACAGGCAGTAAAACATTAACCTGTAGGAATCAACACATCAGCCAATATTCAGGACTGTGAGTCCATCTATCCCCTGCCTGCCTTTGCCCCACAGACAGGGCTATGACATCATCACACACCATGGCCAAAACACAAGATTGTGTCAAAAACCATCCATTGCTTTATTATTTCAGTCTCACCCTAACAAACATCACAATATGCTGTCAAACTGCAAGACAAGCAAGCCATGTTATGCTCCCTCAAGGATCACAGCAGACCCTGACTTTTCTTGCAAGGCTTCAAGCTGTGCTTGGTTTAACTGAGAAACTGTGAAGATGCATTCGGAAGGCAGGGACTGGCTTCAGTGCTCAGCACAGCAGCGTGCAGCTGGGAGTCCTGCTGTGCCAACAGAATCCTTCAGTGGCAACTGGTACTGCAGCTAGGCTCAGGCATTCTTGTTGCTTCACGAGCACTAACAGCATTAGCCTGCAGAAGAGGAGGCTCAGGGGAGACCTTCTTGCTCTCCACAACTCCCTGAAGGGAGGTTGTAGCCAGGTGGGGGTTGGTCTCTTCTCCCAGGCAGCCAGCATCAGAACAAGAGGACACAGTCTAAAGCTGTGCCAGGGGAGGTTTAGGCTGAATGTTAGGAAGAAGTTCTTCATAGCAAGAGAGACTGGCCTTTGGAATGTGCTGCCCAGGGAGGTGGTGGAGTCACCATCCCTGGAGGTGTTTAGGATGAGGCACTTGGTGCCATGGTTGAGTTGATGAGATGGTGTTGGATGATAGGTTGGACTTGATGATCTCAAACGTCTTTTCCAACCTGGTCTGGTCCATTCCATTCCATTCCATTCCATTCCATTCCATTCCATTCCACTCCATTCCATTCCATTCCATTCCACTCCACTCCACTCCACTCCACTCCACTCCACTCCACTCTATTTAAAAACAACGTTCCTGTGATAGAGTCAGATGTGCCTTTAGTTCTGCTTTTCCCCCTCCTCTTGGTTTCTACTCTCCATTGTGGCTACTCAGAGTGTCTGTCCCTAGCAAGCTTGGAGCTCTCTTCTGCAGCACTGTGCATCTGGTATGCTCTCAACACACGTGATGTCTCACCTAGGATTAACGAGTCCACAGCCCAGCAAACCTTCCTGGATCGTTTGGCTGGCAGCAAAGCTTTACAGAGGAGAGTCTGTGCTGACTGTTTAACAGACCTTGTTCTACCTTCAGTCCTGACCCCCTCATGAAATACTTTCTAAAGGAAAATATTTTCCAAATCCCAAGCAGAAAGCCTACCAGCTTCACCTGCAGGCAGCCATTTGGATTCATTTGTTTCCTGGAAGAATTACAGGCTTCACTTCAAGGAAGCTGACAGGTAGGACACCTTTAATTTAGGTTTACAGTGACACTCTGTCCTTCCCAAACCTCTCCCTGAAAAAAGGCAAACTCAGAGTGACCCCATGGATGGTAGTGCATTCCTATCACATACTGAGGCTTCTCGGGCTGTAGAAGAATGAGACAGTTGTAGGAAAAACAGTCAGGGAAAAAACTAATTCTCAGATCTAAGCAGAACAAACCTCAAATCCCTTTAAAGGCCCTTAATGCTAGCATTGTACATGCCAGCTTTCAAACTCCAGGCACTGTGCAGCCATTGAAAGAGCTGCCAGTGACTCTGAAGGCAATAAACAGCTTGCAGAGAAAAAGGTCTCAGATGAATTAGTTATCTGAAGTGTGCTTTTCCTAAATAGATTGAAACCCTTCAGAAGGTAAAACAACTGCTGGTCATGGGCTGATTACAAAACCAAAAGTCCCTTCTAAATTCCAGACCTGTGTGTACACAGTCACAGAAGTGTAAATACACTGCTTTTGCACTGGTTAGGCCACACCTTGAGTCCTGTGTCCAGTTCTGGGCCCCTCACTTTAAGAAGGACATTGAGACATTTGAATGTGTGCAGAGAAGGGCAATGAGGCTGGGGAGAGGTCTGGAGCACAGCCCTGTGAGGAGAGGCTGAGGGAGCTGGGGTTGCTTAGCCTGCAGAAGAGGAGGCTCAGGGGAGACCTTCTTGCTCTCTACAACCTCCTGAAGGGAGGCTGTAGCCAGCTGGGGGTTGGTCTCTTCTCCCAGGCAGCCAGCAGCAGAACAAGAGGACACAGTCTCAAGCTGTGCCAGGGGAGGTTTAGGCTGGAGGTGAGGAAACAGTTCTCCCCAGCAAGAGAGATTGGCCATTGGAATGTGCTGCCCAGGGAGGTGGTGGAGGTGTTCAGGAAGAGACTGGATGAGGCACTTGGTGCCATGGTTGAGTTGATTAGATGGTGTTGGGTGATAGGTTGGACTTGGTGATCTCAAAAGTATTTTCTAACTCCTATTCTATTCTATTCTATTCTATTCTATTCTATTCTATTCTATTCTATTCTATTCATTCCATTCCATTCCATTCCATTCCATTCCATTCCATTCCATTCCATTCCATTCCATTCCATTCCATTCCATTCCATTCCATTCCATTCCATTCTCTATCTTGGTAGGAGTTAACACACTTGACAGAAGCCTCTTGCTATTACAGTTAAGAAAATGCTGCCATGAAGCTGTGCCAGCCAGGTTTCCAGCTTATCTAGTTTGCTTTACTGCTGCTATGGCAGCCTGTGTAACATCCACAGCTCACTGTCCCATGAACTAGAGGAGATGGTTTAAAAAGAACGTGGCCAGCAGAATTTTCCAGCCACAGGAACAGCCATGGGCAGGGGGTAGCACTTTGTAGCTGGGGAAGTCCCACCTCCAAACAGCAAGATGTGTCCCTGCTCAGAAGAGATCTCCAATCTTGATTTTTTTTTGTCCCCAGGAATTTACTGGGCTTCATGTTCAGAATGCACTGATGGCCTGCACTGATGGTGCAGAGCTTGACCAGAGCACATGTCTGACTCAGCTCAGCTCCTTATCCTCCTGATCTCCCAAAGCACCCAGGATGCAGATTCAGTTATTTAGGCTACTGGATATCAAATCATAAAATGGTGCTGCTTATGCACCACAGTAACCAAAATCCTGAGTCATGCTCAGTGGAGCAGCCACTCACAGCTTGCCAAGCAGCACAAAGGCACCATTGTGCCTACTACATTTTCACACAGAGAACCTCTGAGCAATCTTTTTCTAACCAAAACCCAGTATGAACCTACAGCAGAAGCCCATCCAAGAGGTGAGCCACACAGGAATGGACAAAACAATCATTGCCAGTTAAGATCTGTGCAGGTGTTGACTCAGAGCCCTTCCTGTGCTTTCCAAGCTTAAAGCCATGGGTGATAGTGTAACTGTCATTGCTCCAGTCACTAATTGCCACTGATCATTCCTGAAACTGGTTAATAATACAGCATAACTATAACACTTCAGGGCCCAAAAGCTTACCAGCCTTTCTAATGAAGGAACAGTGTCAGGTGTTCAGATGGATGGAGCAGCTTTAAAACAGTCCCCTTTGAGGGGGTCTGGATCTGCTCCCCCACTTGCAGAGAAGCTGGTGTTACTGGCAATAGTGCAGCCTTGCTAAGACCAAGGAAGGACCTAAGGAGATTTTAAACTGCAGATGTATGCAAAACCATCACATGGAAAAAGAGAAGTATCGATGCCAGACTGCTAAAGCAGCCATTTCACAGCAGCTTGCCCAGGGAAAGCAAGCCCCTCAGGACAGGGTGAGGGAACTAATGCACGAAGCATGGGTAACAAACAAGAGGAGCTAGAAGCCCTGTTGCAGCAGGAAAGTTATGATGTAGTTGCCATCACAGAGACATGGTGGGACGACTCACATGACTGGAGCGCTGCAATTGACAGCTACAGGCTGTTCAGGAGGGACAGGCAAGGAAGAAGGGGTGGAGGGGTGGCCCTGTACATCAGGGAGGCACTAGATGCCGTTGAGATGGAGATCAGGGATGACCGGGTTGAGTGCTTGTGGGTAAGAATTAGAGGGAAGCTCGGGAGGGCAGACATCCTGGTTGGAGTCTGTTATAGACCACCCAACCAGGAGGAAGATGTAGATGAGGCATTCTATAGGCAGCTTAAGGCTGTCTCAAGGTCACCTGACCTCGTTCTCATGGGCGACTTCAACCTGCCTGATATCTGCTGGGATCTCAACACAGCAGAAAGAAGGCAGTCTAGAAGGTTTCTGGAGTGTATGGAGGACAGCTTCTTATCCCAGGTGCTGTGTGAACCTACCAGGGGTAAGGCCATGCTTGACCTCCTCTTCACCAACAGGGAAGGGCTGGTGGGGGATGTGGTGGTCGGAGGGTGTTTAGGCACCAGTGACCACGAGATAATCAAGTTTTCGGTATTCAGCCAAGCCAAGAGGGGCAGCAAGAAGACCTCCACTCTGGACTTCAGGAGGGCAGACTTCAGGCTACTCAAGGAACTAACTCAGAAGGTTCCCTGGGATGCAGCCCTTAAAAACAAAGGGGTCCAGGAGAGCTGGAGCTGCTTCAAAGAAGAACTCTTGAAGGTTCAGGAACAGGCTGTGCCAGTGTCCCGGAAGATGAGCCCCGGGGCAGACGGCCAGCCTGGATGGGCAATGAACTCTTAATAGAACTAAGGGGAAAAAAGAGGGTGTACCCTCTCTGGAAGAAAGGGGAGGCAACCTACGGAATGTTTAGGGATGTTGCTAGGACATGCAGGAAGAAAATTAGGGAGGCAAAAGCCCATTTAGAACTTAGACTGGCCTCTGCTGTGAAGGACAACAAAAAGTCCTTCTATAAATACATCAATAGCAAGAGGAAGGGCAAGGACAACCTCCACTCCTTGGTTGACACAGAGGGGAAGGTTGTAACAAAGGATGAGGAAAAGGCAGAGGTACTTAACACCTTCTTTGCTTCAATCTATCCTAGCATGGCAGAACATCTTCCAGACAGCTGGCCTGCAGAGCTGGCAGAAGGAACCAGGGAGCTGCATAGTTTCCCGCTGCTCCAGGAGGTAGTTAGAGATCTTCTGAGCCGCTTGGACCCCCACAAGGCCATGGGACCAGATGGGATCCATCCTAGGGTGCTGAGAGAGCTGGCAGATGAGCTGCCAAGCCGCTCTCCATCATTTTTCAGCAGTCCTGGCTCACTGGAGAGGTCCCAGAAGACTGGAAGCTGCCAACGTGGTGCCCATCCACAAGCAGGGCCGGTTGGATGAGCCAGGGAATGATAGGCCTGGCAGCCTGACCTCAGTGCCAGGCAAGATTATGGAACAGCTCATCTTGAGTGCGATCATGCAGCACTTACAGGATGGCCAAGGGATCAGGCCTAGCCAGCATGGCTTTAGGAAGGGCAGGTCCTGCTTGACCAACCTGATCTCCTTCTATGATCAGGTGACCCGCCTGGTTGATGTGGGGAGGCCTGTGGATGTGGTCTACCTGGACCTCAGCAAGGCCTTTGACACCGTCCCCCACAGCAAACTCCTGGCCAAGCTGGCAGCCCATGGCTTGGATGGGAGCACACTGCGTTGGGTTAGGAACTGGCTGGAGGCTGAGCCCAGAGAGTGGTGGTGAATGGTGCCACAGCCAGCTGGCAGCCAGGCACTAGTGGTGTGCCCCAGGGATCGGTGCTGGGCCCCATGCTCTTCAACATCTTTATTGATGATCTGGATGAGGGCATTGAGTCCATCATCAGTAAATTTGCGGACGACACCAAGCTGGGGGCAGGAGTTGATCTGCTGGAGGGCAGAGAGGCTTTGCAGAGGGACCTTGACAGGCTGGACAGATGGGCAGAGGCCAAGGGCAGGAGATTTAACACATCCAAGTGCCGGGTTCTGCACATTGGCCACAACAACCCCATGCAGTGCTACAGGCTGGGGTCAGAGTGGTTGGAGAGCGGCCAGGCAGAGAGGGACCTGGGGGTGCTGGTTGATTGTAGGTTGAACATGAGCCTGCAGTATGCCCAGGCAGCCAAGAAGGCCAATGGCATCCTAGCCTGCATCAGAAACAGTGTGGCCAGCAGGAGCAGGGAGGTCATTCTGCCCCTGTACACTGCACTGGTTAGGCCGCACCTTGAGTACTGTGTCCAGTTCTGGGCCCCTCAGTTTAGGAAAGATGTTGTCTTACTGGAGCGTGTCCAGAGAAGGGCAACAAAGTTGGTGAGGGGTTTGGAAGACAAGCCCTATGAGGAGAGGCTGAGGGAGCTGGGGTTGCTTAGCCTGGAGAAGAGGAGACTGAGGGGTGACCTTATTGCTCTCTACAACTACCTGAAGGGAGGTTGTAGCCAGGCGGAGGTTGGTCTCTTCTCCCAGGCAGCCAGTACCAGAACAAGAGGACACAGTCTCAGGCTGCGCCAGGGCAGGTTTAGACTTGAAGTTAGGAAGAAGTTCTATACTGAGAGAGTGATTGCCCACTGGAATCAGCTGCCTGTGGAAGTGGTGGAGTCACCTTCATTGGAGGTATTCAAGAAGAGGCTTGATGGGGTGCTTGGTGCCAGGGTTTAGGTTTTTTTTAGTTGTTTAGGTGGGTTGTATTGTACTGTATTGTACTGTATTGTACTCTTTTGTACTGTATTGTACTGTATGGTACTGTATTGTATTTTAGGTGGGTTGGATTGGTTGATGGGTTGGACACGATGATCTTGAAGGTCTCTTCCAACCTGGTGTATTGTATTGTATTGTATTGTATTGTAACTCAGGCCACTGACAGTGACCGTGGCAGGGTTCCACAGACTGCCACATCATTAGCTGGTTCCCCATACCATCAAGTGCAAAATCCTGAGCAGAGTGCACCTTTCAGGCTTGGCATTCTTATGAGCTAGTCCAGCAAAGGGGAAAAGAGAGATTTCTCTCTCTACCAAATGAACACTTAGAGCAGTCAGTCAAATACCATGGCCACTCTAGGGTCCCCAGCTGAGGTTGTTGCAGTATTAACATTTGTATCTAGGAAATACGTTAAGTATCCTGGAGACAGGCGTCTCTTCCAAATCCAGCTAGCCTAGCTGCAAAGAATGCTTTTAGCAGACAGTAAGAATACCTCAGGGGGACTGGATAAATGCTTCCCAATCTGTGGATTTAGGGTGAGCTTCATAAGCTTTCCAAAGATAGGCTAACCCAGCATGCCTGAAGCTGACTGAGGAGCATCAGCCTGCCCCTGCTGCTGGTGACCTGCAGAGTTATACTCCCACACTCAGCACTGGGCTGAGGACAAACAGCTAAGCCTGTGACTTGTTCAGTTGTCTCCTGGAAAAATAAACATGGACCTGCAGTTTCTTTTTGAGCATGAACACTCTCACTGGGAGGGGAGACATACAGCAGGTCACACTGGAGGGACCCAGCAGGGAGATTTGGTTTTCCATGTTTAATTGTAGGGCTAAAATGATTCTACTTCTTCAGTGGAGGAGCTGCCTTCCCTGCCTAGTGTCTGCCCTATCATATTAGCTGCTGCAGGACATTCAATTCTTACCAAATAAAACCACTTATCATTGCACTCCAACGGACTGAGTGCATACAGTAGGAAGGGTAGAGTGATTTGTACTGGGGACTTACAAAGCTTCATGGACTCAGTGTCAGAATGCAAGACTACATTTTGAGCTCCCACATTTTTGATCTGTGTCTGCATTAGCTGCTCACACTTGCTCAACCTCTGTATCCCTCTGCTGCTGTAATGCCTGAAGCCTCTCAGAAGCATGAGCATGCAACTTGGTAAAGCTTCACGGAAACCAAGACTCTTGCTCAAGAATAATATCTGATGCAGAGAGCTAAGCTTGCAGATGGTCACAAACACAGAGCTTCAGCAAACCCAGAAAAGCTGTTTGGCAAAGACACAGTAGACAGAGAACCCCTCTGCATACTTACATGGCATTGCATGGTATATGCTGGGCCAGTACTGCCCACTGTCTCTCTTCAGCCAGACACGAACCGTTCTGCAGAAGAAGAAACACAACACAGACATCAGGAAGAGTGGAAGAGTAACCACGAGTGAAAACAAAGTGCTGCCAAATGTGCAAGAGCTTCTTCAAAACTGAATTATTTTGCTGAGAGGGGAAAATAAACATGCAAGCCTCTGCAGCAGCCTTATGCATCCACCTCAGCATCTGTAATGTGCTGAGGGTAGCCTGCTCCTTGGTTCCACGTAGTGCTCAACATCTCAGCGGAACATACCACAACAGCACTTGCAAACTTTGTTGTTCTTTGCCTTTTCAATGGGCTGGAGCATGACTCTTCACTTAACACCTCACACCAGGACCTGAGACACCCTAGGCAGGCTGGAAAACCACTCCTGTATCAGCCCATCCAGATCTCTGCAGAAGCCTTCCCCATCTCTCAAGGTAGGCCTTGGTTCATCTGTAGCTGTTATTCTATCTAACCTTATTGCTGTCTACAACTACCTGAAGGGAGGTTGTAGCCAGGTGGGGGTTGGTCTCTTCTCCTGGGCAATCAGCACCAGAACAAGAGGACACAGTCTCAAGCTGCACCAGGGGAGGTTTAGGCTGGAGGTGAGGAGAAAGTTCTTCAGAGAAAGAGTAATTGGCCATTGGGATGTGCTGCCCAGGGAGGTGGTGGAGTCCCCATCCCTGGAGGTGTTTAGGAAGAGACTGGATGGGGTGCTTGGTGCCATGGTTTGGTTGATTAGATGGTGTTGGGACTCGATGATCTCAAAGGTCTCTTCCAACCTGGTTAATCCTATTCCTATTCCTATTCCTATTCCTATTTCTATTCCTATTCCTATTCCTATTCCTATTCCTCTTCTATTCTATTCTTCCACTTCAGGAAAACCTCTAAGCAAAGGAATGAGGTGCTGAGGTTTTCAGCTTTTCCTCACTAAGATTATGCCAATTTGTGTCAACAAGAAGCTCTTCAGCTTTAGCAGCTCCTCTTCTCAGTGCACTCAGTGTGCTGTTGGATACACACTGACCATCAGGCTGAGGAAGCCAAACTTTCATCCTCTGAAAAGGATGATCAAGGTGGCAGGCAGCCTTGCAGTCCTTCTCTGCCCCATCAGCTCAGAGTTGCTGGTCCCAAAGAGAGGCATATAGAGCCATGCAGTGCTCTAGGCCTTCTCCAAACACATCAGTAGGTTCCTCTCTGCTAGAAGACCTTTCCAGTGCATCTCAGATTAGTTGTGTTTTCTCATAACTGTATCACAGTGGCAGCTCCCTGCCACTCAATCCATGACCTTCCCACACTTGAGACACTTGTTGCTTGTTTGCTGAGCAGAGAATCTGGGCTGATGTGCCATCTGGGTTAGTAAATATGTATTATTTCAGTCCTCACTGCCCTTTGTTTGTTTGATCCAATCTCTGAAGCCTCTTCCTAATTGAAGCTGTCTCTAAACTTTAGTTCATCAGCTAATTTCATCAAAACACACTTAGTTAAAGCAGCAGGCAACCAGTAATCTCCTGCTTATTCTTGCATAACCCAGTCATCTCAGTTACAGCCAACTGTGGCTTGTCTTGATGTTACTCAAATCCCTATCATCTCCAATATAGAGGACACAGCCTCAAGCTGTGCCAGGGGAGGTTCAGGCTGGATGCTAGGAAGAAGTTCTTCACAGACAGACAGATTGGCCATTGGGATGTGCTGCCCAGGGAGGTGGTGGAGTCCCCATCCCTGGAGGTGTTTAGGAAGAGACTGGATGGGGTGCTTGGTGCCGTGGTTTAGATGATTAGATGGTGTTGGGTGCTAGGTTGGACCTAATGATCTTGAAGGTCTTTTCCAACCTGGTTTACTTCTATTCTATTCTATTCTATTCTATTCTATTCTATTCTATTCTATTCTATTCTATTCTATTCTACTCTACTCTACTCTACTCTACTCTACTCTATTCTACTCTACTCTACTCTGTTCTGTTCTGTTCTGTTCTGTTCTGTTCTTTCTTAAATTCGGTATAATTACCTTCTACATCTAATGACCTTCTTGCAAGGAACACATCAGCAGCTCTCCAGCAGATCTGAAGCATAACTACCAATGCTTTCCCAGAGCCAATTCACTGAGCTGATAGCAGCACTGTCAGACTTCTGAAAGCAAGAGGGCCAGACTGTTCTCTCATTTTCCACTGTAGTAACTGTATGTGTGGTGGGTCGAAGTTTCTCCCAGCATTAACTTTAGTCAGCAGGTAAATTTTAAAGGCATAGCCTAAAACTACCACAGTGTGCTGCCAAAGTGGAACTCTGCATCCAGACCTGAGCACACGGGGCTCAGAAGTCAGCCACAGCCATGGGGCTGTACATCAGGTTTAGGACAGGTTTAGGTCCACCCAAAAGGGTCCACTCTTGCTAAGAAGCTGGTGACTGTAGCTCTGGAAGCAGATCAGCCACACCATGTCCAAAACAGATGAGCTCTTGTTAATGTGTTTAGCTTTGACAAGTGAAGCTATCAGGAGAACGAAGGGGATGAATCACAGGGAGCTGAAATAACTCAACATGAAACAGCCTTGGGGAGTGCAGCAATCTCCTGTGAGAGACTTGTCTTGCTTTATCATCCCCAATCTACACAGGCAGGACTCCTGGTTCCAAAACCTCACAGGCCTCAGCAAGATTGCCTCTTCTCTCCACTGCAAGGCTCTGGCAAAGAATAAATCTTGCAGATAATTATCTTACAGATAATTCAGCTGGGTAAAAAGGATGGAAAAAAAATCTTTCCAAAGCTGAAGGAACTAAAAATCAATTTTATTTGCAGACTTGGCAATAATTTGGAGGCTCTGGGGGGAAAAATAAAGTTTTGAAGAATGGGCTGTATTTCAGCACTCTCTTAGAGAGGCTCTCTCTTAGCATCTATTACATAAGGGGCATCTCTAGAAGATCAATCCTCCTCATTGTAATCCTCATGGCTTCAATTTAAGTCCCAATAGGATGCACCCATGAGTGTTGAGAGAGAGTTGGCTGTTGCTGTACCACTCTCCACCATTTCTGAAAGATCATGGAGAACAGGAGGGGTGCCTGAGGGCTGGAGAAAAGCCAACTCCAGTCTTCCAGAAGGGCAAGAAAGAAGACCCAGGAAATGACAAACCAGTTGGCCTCACCTCCATCCCGGGAAAGGTGATGGAGCAACTCATTCTAGAAGCCATCTCTAAGCACACCGAAGAAAAGAAGGCTATCAGGAACAGCCAGCATGGATTTACCAAGGGGAAATCCTGTGTGACTAATCTGATAGCCTTTGTTTGGATGTGGTGCTTGGGCACATGGTTCAGGGGGGAACCTTGTAGAGTAGGGTGGTCAGCTGGACTTGGTGATGCTGAGGGTCTGCTCAATCTGAATGTTTCTGTGATTCTACAGTGGTGTGGCTGCATGGGTCTGTGCAGGGAGAGCAGTGGATGCTGTCTCCCTTGGCTGCAGCAAGGCTTTTGACACTGTCCCCCATAACACCCTGCTGGGTGAGCTCAGGAAGCATGGGTCACAAGAGTGTCCCATGAGATGGCTGAAGAGTAGAGCTCAGACGGGCATGACCAGCGGCGCAGAGTCCAGCTGGAGGCCTGTAACTAGTGGTGCTCTCCAGGGGTCAGTACTGGGTCCAGTCCTATTCAACACCTTCATCCATGACCTGGATGAAGGAACAGAGTGTACCTTCAGCAAGGCTGCTGATGACACAAAGCTGGGAGAATTGGCTGATGCAGTGGAAGGCTGTGCTGCACGTAGTGAGATCTGGACAGGCTGGAGAGCTGGGCACAGGGCAAGCTGCGCCTGGAGAGGAACACCAGCAGCAAAGACGAGGAGCTGACCTGATGGAAAGCAGCTCTGTGGAGAAGGACCTCGGAGTCCTGGTGGACAATAAGTCATCCATGGGACAACAATGTGCCCTTGTGGCCATGAAGGCCAATGATATCCCACTGTTGTATTTGAAACACCACTGCTGCTGCTGCTGCTGCCAACTCAGCAACCCTCATGCACCAAGAAAAACATCGCTGCAGCAAGGCAAAGCAGGTACCAGCTCAACATGGAGCACACCAGAAAACATATGGAGGCAGCTGGATCTGGCAGCAGGGGCCCAGGTACCAACAGTGTGGAGAGAAGGAGTCTGGAGAGTCCTTAAATGTTCAAATGCACTGCTGACCCCATCCAGCGAGACAAAACGCCGCTGCTTGTGTTACACCCATGCCCAGGCTGTCAGAGAATGTTCAGGTGAGGTCCAGCACTGCAGCATAATAATGACCTACACAAAACTTCTGACATGGGCTGGCACAAGTCCAGACTTCTCTTGTCCACTGGCACACAATGATGTCAGACACAGAATTCACAGTGTGGTCATCCACCTGACCCTGAACAGGGGCCTCTGCAGCACCTCTGCAGTCTGGTGCCAGGAGCAGGGTAGGGGAGAAATGCACAGAGGGATTTACTCATGGACTTGTTCTGAGCAGCAGCTGCTGCAATGAATCTGATTTGTTGCTGTTGTTGTTACTTTCAATGATTCTCCTTATTACATCTAAATAATTTTATTTGCTGTCCTTCACATTTCTCCTTGCAAATGCCTCCTGCCTCATCTGCTCTGAGTTTCTAGTGTAATTTCTTGGTGTGGACCTCAGTAAGATGCTGGATCCTAGAAAAAAATTACAGAGTATATGTTACACACAACTTTTGAGCCAACTCCTTCAGAGAAGACAGGAGAGGAGCTACTAAAGTGCTGTCTAAACGGGCAGAGGTTGGTCTCTTTTCCCAGGCAGGCAGCACCAGAACAAGAGGACACAGTCTCAGGCTGCGCCAGGGCAGGTTTAGACTGGATGTTAGGAGGAAGTTCTTTACAGAGAGAGTGATTGCCCACTGGAATGGGCTGCCCAGGGAGGTGGTGGAGTCACCTTCATTGGAGGTGTTCAGGAGGAGACTTGATGGGGTACTGGGTGCCATGATCTAGTTGTTTAGGTGGATTGATTGGTTGATAGGTTGGACACGATGATCTTGAAGGTCTCTTCCAACCTGGATTATTGTATTGTATTGTATTGTATTGATCTCACATAGCATTTCACAAGCTCCTTTCTGCCCAGGAAGAATGCAGTGGAAAAGTTTTGGAATGGAGCTCAGTTCAGAAGTACACTTAGGGCAGAAGCTACCAACCTGAAGCACTGTGGATTTGTCACCTAGCTTCAGGAAAAGAGCTGCACCAATCAATAGAGCAAGCAAGCAGGCAGGCTGCTGAACTCCAAGGGGGGAACTCTTTTTCCACACAAAGCTTGTGCAACTTCCTGACTCAAACCATGATTTGTAAGCTACTTCTCTATTGAATTCATGCTGCCTTAAATTAAACTCCAAAGTATTCTGCATGACAGGGAAAACATCTGAGTTTTGGTAGGACACAGGATCCTGTAACCACTGTGGTTAGCAAAGGCCTTCACAATCACCAAGTCCAAACATTATTTCACTCTACCAAGCGTAGTGCTAAGCCATGTACCTCAGCACCACACATCTATATAGAATCAGAGAATCAGTAAGGTTGGAAGAGACCTCTGAGATCATCAAGTCCAACCTAGTACCCAACACCTCAGGACTAACTAAACCATGGCACCCAGTGCCACATCCAATCCCCTCTTCAACACCTCCAGTGATGGTGATTCCACCACCTCCCTGGGCAGCACATTCCAATGGCCAATCTCTCTTGCTGGGAAGAACTTCATCCTAACCTCCAGCCTAAACCTCCCCCTGGCACAGCTTGAGACTGTGTCCTCTTGTTCTGGTGCTGCTTGCCTGGGAGAAGAGACCAACCCCCACCTGGCCACAACCTCCCTTCAAGGAGTTGTAGAGAGCAAGAAGGTCTCCCCTGAGCCTCCTCCTCTCCAGGCTAAGCAACCCCAGCTCCCTCAGCCTCTCCCCAGCCTTGTTGCCCTTCTCTGGACACCTTCAAGTGTCTCAATGTCCTTCTTAAATTGAGGAGCCCAGAACTGGACACAGGACTCAAGGTGTGGCCTAACCAGTGCTGAGCACAGGGCAGAATGACCTCCCTGCTCCTGCTGGCCACACTGTTCCTGATGCAGGCCAGGGTGCAATTGGCCTCCTTGGGCACACTGCAGGCTCATGTTCAGCCTACTGTCAACCAGTACCCCCCAGGTCCCTTTCTATATATCCCTAGATCTGCATATCTCTATACATCTGTACCTCTGTCTGTACATACAATACACACAGTATAGAATTGCTGGGGTTTGTCAGGGAAGCACTGCTACCAACATCAGTGGTACTTAGACCTGAGAAAGGGAGAAGCCACTTTATTTAAGACAGCTTTGATTTACATAGAAGGTGTTTTGGGTATTTTTGAGGAAGGTGTCCAGAAAACAAAGATTCATAGGAGATGCTATCAGGAGAAATGCATTTTCATGACTCAAACCCAAACCCAACCAACCAAAGAGCATAGCAACAGCACTGTTTTACTTCTCAGCTGTGAAGCAGTTTCCACCCATTTTTCAGTTTTCTGGACAATGAGCAGTGCAGGGCAGTGATTTTTCCAGCTACCCAAGCACACATGTCTGGAAGCAGAGCATGCTCTGCTGTTCAGGCACTGCACCAAAAGCAGATGCTGACCATCTCCTGCTGCAGAAACTTCAGGCAGGTAAAGTGAGACCAAAGAAATTAGCAAGAAGTCACAACCCAGAAAATACTGCTTCAGCTTGAGGTTACTAGCATGAGGCTCAGGAACACAACCTGCCTCAGGTCTTCAGCACCTCCACTGTTTATCATGTGTCAAATAAAGCAGTGCCATGACTACACCACATTCCAGCATAAATGCTACAGGGAATTTTATCTGCAAGTGCAGGTAAATGAGGAGCTAGAGGGGAGGTTTAGGCTGGATGATAGGATGATAAGTCCTTCATAGAAAGAGTTATTGGCCATTGGGATGTGCTGCCCAGGGAGGTGGTGGAGTCACCATCCCTGGAGGTGTTTAGGAAGAGCCTGGATGAGGCACTTGGTGCCATGGTTCAGTTGATTAGATGGTGTTGGGTGAGAAGTTGGACTCGATGATCTTTAAGGTCTTTTCCAACCTGATCCATTCCATTCCATTCCATTCCATTCCATTCCATTCCATTCCATTCCATTCCATTCCATTCCATTCCATTCCATTCCATTCCATAGATGATCCTTGTGGTCCCTTCCAACCCTGACTGATACTATGATACTATGAATTCTGTTCTGTTCTATTCTATTCTATTCTATTCTATTCTATTCTATTCTATTCTATAGTTCTCAGGAAGCATCAAGCAGCAGCTCTGGAAACAAGCAACAAGTATTACATCACACTAAGACTTTAGTCAAACAAAGTTTCAGAATTAACTCCTTCCCTAAGACCTGTGCATCAGACTTCCTTACAGAGCTTTGGGGTACCAAAATGACCTTCACCCCTCCACCTTCCCCACAGACCTCCCACACCCACACCCTAGCAAAGGATTTCCCTTCCTGAACAGATGCAGCTTCGGTGCTTTTTGTACTGATCAATTCCTGTTTGCATTTGGGAAGCACAAACACACAACCTTTTGAAGGTAACCACATTGGATGATTTAATTACTGCAATCCAATTGCTTTCATCTCCCTTCCACATTCAAATGTTTCAGCAATGGAAGTTATTAGGAAGATTCTCATTGAATTAAGATACAGGCCTGCTATGCAGCGAGAGACCCAGTGGAACTGTGCAAAAAACACCCACTAGATCCAGGATTTGCAAGAAAGCAACCCTGCAGCTCCCCTCCACACTGTCCACATTGCAGAGGTGAGTGACAAGAACCTACCAGGTCACCAGCCTGTTGCAAGCTGCCCAGTAGGAACATCTGCCTAGCAGAACACAACACTTCCCTGCTGCCCCCCACCTCAAGCTGCTATCACCTACACTGATGGCATTTGTTAGGTTATGCATTCTTCATTCTGAATTAATTACTTGACAGACAGTAAAGTAAGAAAATGCTTTGGGGTTTATGAAGTGAAAGCTGGACAGACTCACTGTCAGAATAGAATAGAATAGAAAGAATAGAATTAACCAGGTTGGAAGAGACCTTTGAGATCATCGAGCCCAACCTATCCCCCAACACCATCTGATCAGCTAAACCATGGCACCAAGTGCCTCATCTAATCTTTTCCTCAACACCTCCAGGGATGGTGACTCCACCACCTCCCTGGGCAGCACATCCCAATGGCCAATCTCTCTTGCTGGGAAGAACTTCTTCCTAACATCCAGCCTAAACCTCCCCTGGCACAGCTTGAGACTGTGTCCTCATGTTCTGGTGCTGGTTGCCTGGGAGAAGAGACTAAGCCCCACCTGGCTACAACCTCCCTTGATGGTCTCAAAGGTCTCTTCCAACCTGGTCTATTCTATTCTATTCTATTCTATTCTATTCTATTCTAATCTATTCTATTCCATTCCATTCCATCCCCCCAGCATTACCCTATAGGGAGCATCTCCCACAGGAGCAGAGAGGGAAGAAAGAGGCATGGCACTTGGTGCCATGGTCTAGTCATGAGGTCTGTGGTGACAGGTTGGACTCAATGATCTTTGAGGTCTCTTCCAACCTTGGTGATACTGTGATTGGCCTTCTTGGCCACCTGGGCACACTGCAGGCTCATCTTCAGCCTACCATCGAGCAGCACCCCCAGGTCCCTCTCTGCCTGGCTGCTCTCCAGCCACTCTGACCCCAGCCTGTAGCACTGCATGGGGCTCTTGTGGCCAGTGTGTAGAACCCGGCACTTGGATGTGTTCAATCTCCTGCCCTTGGACTCTGCCCATCTGTCCAGCCTGTCGAGGTCCCTCTGCAGAGCTCTCCTAGCCTCTAACGGATCAACTCCTGCCCCCAGCTTGGTGTCATCTGCAAACTTACTGCTGATGGACTCAATCCCCTCATCCAGATCATCGATACAGCTATTGAACAGGCCAGGGCCCAGCACTGACCCCTGGGGGATGATACATCCCCACAGCATGGCATGGCTGAAAAATTATATTAATATTTAGGTACATACACAGGGGAAAAAATGCTAATGAATCCCAAGTACTAAACCAAGTCCTTAGATGGAATTTACCAAAACCTAATGCTAGAATGCTGCAGTAGAAAGAATTCCCTCAGTTTTACTCTGAAATGATATGATGGCATCAATAAGAAAACAGCACAACACCTGGGAGGAAAGACAGATGCAGAAGAAAATAGTTTACAAGTAATAAAGGGATGTGGAGGAATATGAGAGATCCTGGCCCAAACAACTGTGCCCTTAGGCTTCAATTTATTTTTCATATGAATGCTTTCCTCAGTTAACTACCCAGTGCAGCAGCTAGAAGTTATGCCTCTGCTGGGGGGGAATCACACATTGCCACATCCACAGGATGATGCTCTCTCGCAGCACATTAATTTCTGGATGCAAGTAATCTGCATAGGAAGAAGTTGTTCACAGAAAGGGAGATTGGCCATTGGGATGTGCTGCCCAGGGAGGTGGTGGAGTCACCATCCCTGGAGGTGTTTAGGAAGAGACTGGATGGGGTGCTTGGTGCCATGGTTTAGTTCATCAGATGGTGTTGGGTCGCAGGTTGGACTGGATGGTCTCAAAGATGTCTCTTCCAACCTGGTCTTTTCTATTCCATTCCATTCCATTCCATTCCATTCCATTCCATCCCATCCCATCCCATCCCATCCCATCCCATCCCATCCCATTCCTTTCCATCCCATTCCATTCTTTCCATCCCATCCCATCCCATCCCATCCCATCCCATCCCATCCCATCCCATCCCATCCCATTCCATTCCATTCCTTTTCCCCAGTGTTACCCTATAGGGAGCATCTCCCACGGGAGCAGAGATGGAAGAACGAGGCAGAGAATGACTTTGCAGATGGATTGATAGGGTGCAGGATTTATGGGTAGAAACAGGCAGTTTCCTGTGTCCATCTACAGGGCTGCACACTTGGGACACTGGGGGTGTAACTTCTGTGGCAGTAAGAGGAGGGACCCAGCCTCAGCTGCCACATCCTAACACCCACATGGTTCCTATGAAGTTGTTTCCTCAGTTTTCACATTCTTTTATGTCCCTACCTGAGCTTTTGCTTTAGTTGCTTCCCTGGTTTTGTACTTTGTGAAAAAAAAAACAAGCAAACCCAAACCCAACAAACCCCTCTCAAAACCACAAAACCCACAAACCAAACCCCACCCAACTCTCATGCTTGCATGGTGCAGGTAAGTGCCTCAGGACCACCAGCTGGGCACGTGCAGCTGCAGATGCTGAAAGCCTTCTGACACGTCCTCTCCGAGCACAGGCAGGCTTCTGTCCTTCCAACAGCACACAACAACTATGGCAGTGTTGTGTCAGAGACAGCAAACGTCTCCTTGGAGCAGCTGTGTGCTCTGCACCCCAGCAAGAAGTCTCTGGAAATGCTCTCCTTGAAGCTGCAAGGGTTTCCTGCAAGAGAATCCCATTTGCAGTCCCTCCAGTTTATCGGTGAGCTTGAACAATGATTCAGAGGTGATGAAATGTCCCCTCAGCTTTTCTCCTCGTTATTCTTTTCCTCTCAGGGTAGCCTGACTCTGAGACATCTTCTCTGGCCTCGGACAAACTCAATTCCTATCTGATTTGCCCTCCTGGAGGAGGCTAGAAGTCACTCTCTTGCTCTAATCCAGCAAGACAACTTGGGCTGAAGAGTCACAGTACTCTGAGCAAGAGAGCAGCACTCCCAGCAGCTTTAGTGTCAGCAGCAAGGGAGGAAGAAAGCAGGGCAAAACAATGCAAATTCAGCCCCATTCTGAAAGGTTTGTTCTTCACTTACATAGCAACTGCAGTTCTGAAGTGCCAGGACAGGGTTCTCACACATACTGAGGCCTGCCCCATGAGGTGCCAGCAAAGCCCAAAGCTCTGGCTGTAATTCAGAGGTGATCTGGCATTTCAAGGGCCACCAAGACAGTCCTTCTATTCTGGCAGTGAGCTGTGTGGGGAGATGGAAATTAACACAAATGAGCAGAATCTGCCTTCAAACCTGTACCACAAGACTGAACAGCACACCCTGGAGTTTAGGTTTCAGTAGTGAAAAAACCCCAACCCAACTCATCTCTCCAACGTGCAGTGCCTCTTCCCTTCCAGGGCCTTTCATACACTTGTGATACAGCTTTCCCACTCTTCAGCATTCAAATTCATACTGTGCTAACTCTATATCATCATCTTTAAGGTAACTGACCATGAATTTCAAGGAACATACTCTTGTGTTAAAAGATTAGAAGTCTCTGCTGTCTCTGCTTTCTCCACTGCTTAGTTGCTGTATATTCTCCATCATCATTTTTCACATGTAATCAATCTTTCCATTCTACTGCAGAGGGACCTTGCCAGGCTGGGCAGATGGGCAGAGGCCAAGGGCATGAGGTTGAACACATCTCAGTGCCAGGTTCTACACATTGACCACAACCACCCCATGCAGTGCTACAGGCTGGGGTCAGAGTGGCTGGAGAGCAGCCAGGCAGAGAGGGACCTGGGGGTACTGGTTGAGAGTAGGCTGAAGATGAGCCTGCAGTGTGCCCAGGTGGCCAAGAAGGCCAAGGGCATCCTGGCCTGCATCAGGAAGAGTGTGGCCAGCAGGAGCAGAGAAGTTAGGAAGAAATTCTTCCCATAAAGAGAGATTGGCCATTGGGATGTGCTGCCCAGGGAGGTGGTGGAGTCACCATCCCTGGAGGTGTATAAGAAGAGACTGGATGGAGTGCTTGGTGCCACGGGTTAGTTGATTAGATGGTGTTGGGTGCTAGGTTGGACTGGATGATCTCAAAGGTCTTTTCCAACCTGCTAATTCATTTCTGTTCTAGTCTAGTCTAGTCTAGTCTAGTCTAGTCTACTCTACTCTACTCTACCTGCCTGGAAAACATGCAATTGGAATGACCCAGCAGTCCAGTAGGTCTCCTCCACATGCTATACCAAATATAAGTGAGTTGCATCTTCTTATCAAGCACAGAGAGTGAGCTTTGGAAAGAGACATGCAATTGGTGAGCAGTTATCCAGCAGTGTAAATCATTAACAATCTGCTGCAGATTAGGCACTTTCCTTAATTCAGAGCTGTCCCAACTACTGAGCCTCCAGAGGAAAGCAGCCTGCACGGAGAGCAGGACTTCAATAATCCACTGAGAGGAGAGTGGCAAGGGACAATTTTTATAATCCATTTTTATCCCAATCTGGGGGAAGGATGTAGCAAAAATGAAACAGAGCTGCCTTGCAGAGAGCATCTGGCCTGGGCACTGATCAGCTGGACAGTGTGGTAGTTTCAGCTTGCTCTAAATAATGTCAATGAACAGGAAGAGCAACCCAGAGCAGTCGTGACCTTGAGCACTGCAGTGAACAAATGAGTTTGCTCTAGGCTCGGGGACAGGGTCAGGCTGTGCCTGGGGAATCTCCCACAAACCTCCAGCAGAAAGATTTTCCACAAAGGAACATTTCCCATAAATCTTGAGAAGAAAGTAGTAGAATGTAAAGAAGTTGCTGCTGGATGTGAAAGGGAGAAGACTGGAATGGAATGGAATGGAATGGAATGGAATGGAATAGGATAGAATAGAATAGAATAGAATAGAATAGAATAGAATAGAATAGAATAGAATAGAATAGAATAGAATTAACCAGGTTGGAAAAGACTTTTGAGATCATCAAGTCCAACCTAGCACCCAACACCATCTAATCAACTCAACCATGGCACCAAGGGCCTCATCCAGGCTCTTCCTAAATACCTCCAGGGATGGTGACTCCACCACCTCCCTGGGCAGCACATCCCAAGGGCCAATCTCTCTTGCTAGGAAGAACTTCTTCCTAACATCCAGCCTAAACCTTGCCTGGCACAGCTTGAGACTGTGTCCTCTTGTTCTGGTGCTGGTTGCCTGGGAGAAGAGACCAACCCCCACCTGGCTACAACCTCCCTTCAGGCAGTTGTAGAGAGCAAGAAGGTCTCCCCTGAACCTCCTCTTCTCCAGGCTAAGCAACCCCAGCTCCCTCAGCCTCTCCTCACAGGGCTGTGCTCCAGACCCCTCCCCAGCTTTGTTGCCCTTCTCTGGACACCTTCCAGCATCTCAACATCTTTCTTAACCTGAGGGGCCCAGAACTGGACACAGGACTCCAGGTGTGGCCTGAGCAGTGCTGAGTACACAAACTGTCATCACCTTCACTGCAGCATATAAATAAATGCAAGGAAAGAAAGGCTCCTTAGAAATGCAACAACCAGATCGTGTCACAAATGCATCCTCTGCCCCCAGCGCTGAACCTTTCCAATGCTTGCTCCACCCAGGTAAAAGTTTCCCTTTGCTTTTTTGCCTTCCTTTTTTTCCCTTCCCAGAGCATGCAGTGGTTGTTGATCAGTTTTTGAAAGGAAAACTTTTCTGTAGAAGGAAACAAGTGTTCAAAGCATGGCAGCTACCTGCTAAGCAGAAGCCAGTGAACTCCCAGGGTTTAGACTGAGGATCTGCATCTTAGCTTTCCCAGTGGCCAACCAGTAACAGCTACCTGAAACAGAGGAGCCAAAGAAGTCCAGCAGCCTCCTTGCAAAGCACACACTCCAAAGCTTAGAGACACTTCTCAGTTCTCACAGTCAGTTCTCACAGTCATCCCACACTGTCTGCTTCTTTGGCACCTTTTGTTTTCATGCACATTTCAACCATGCTGTTTCTCTCCCTGGAGTTTTGGCTCCAGCACTTGGGTTCAGCAAGAGCTGACAGTGATTTACACGTCCTGCTAGACTTGGCCTTTTGAAAATACTCATTCTGCTGGCAAGAACATGAGTTTCAGAAGTTTATATGCGAATGGGAAAGGTGCAGACACTCTCTCCACATCCCAGTCCTGCTTTCAGAAACACCCAATAACTAGCAGGTGCCAGGCTACCGAGGTCACTCTCCTTGGCAGCAAGAAGTCTCCAGCATTTGGACACCCCAAGCAATGCAGAGGTAGCCCACAGACCTGCTCAAGCAGCTGCTGTCACCAAGTGATTGTTGCTTTGAAGTGGTGAGGAGAAGGCAAGATATTGCCATTCCCTCCACCTCACTGCAAAGGAAATAATCTCTTCATGTTTGATGTTAACTTCTTTAGTGCTTGTAGCATCCCAGCCCAGACCCCACTCATTTACTGTCTCTCAATGGCTCAGAACAATTGCATGCCTTTCAGTGGCATTTAAACAGATGTTTACAATCCAATAATAAACAGAGAATTACTATCAACTGCCTCTGGGACAGGAGCTGCTGGAACATGGGAGAATAGAATAGAATTAACCAGGTTGGAAAAGGACTTTGAGATCATCAAGTCCAACCTAGCACCCAACACCATCTCATCAACTCAACCATGGCACCAAGTGCCTCACCCAGGCTCTTCCTAAACACCTCCAGGGATGGTGACTCCACCACCTCCCTGGGCAGCACATCCCAATGGCCAATCTCTCTTTCTATGAAGAACTTCTTCCTAACACCCAGCCTAAACCCTCCCCTGGTGCAGCTTGAGACTGTGTCCTCTTGTTCTGGTGCTGGTTGCCTGGGAGAAGAGACCAACTCCCACTGGCTACAACCTCCCTTCAGGGAGTTGTAGAGAGCAAGAAGGTCTCCCCTGAGCCTCCTCTTCTCCAGGCTAAGCAACCCCAGCTCCCTCAGCCTCTCTTCACAGGGCTGTGCTCCAAACCCCTCCCCAGCCTCGTTGCCCTTCTGGACATGTTCAAGTGTCTCAATGTCCTTCTTAAACTGAGGGGTCCAGAACTGGACACAGGACTCAAGGTGTGGCCTAACCAGTGCTGAGCACAGGGCAGACTGGGACACAGTGGGTACTTCAAGTTTTGAGAAAGCAGCATCAGCTTCAACAAGACCAAGGGCAGGGTCCTGCATCTGGGTGGAGGCAATCCCAGGCACAAATCCAGGCTGGGCAGGGACTGGCTGGGGAGCAGCCCTGAGGAAAGAGACTTGGGGGTGCTGGGGGAGGAGAAGCTCCCCAGGAGCTCTCAGGGTGCACTTGCAGCCCGGAAAGCCAATCAGAGCCTGGGCTGCATCAGAAGTGTGGCCAGCAGGGCAAGGGAGGGGATTCTCCCCCTCTGCTCAGCTCTGCTGAGACCCCACCTGGAGTACTGCCTCCAGTTCTGGAGCCCCTATTTCAAGAGGGATCTGGAGGTGCTGGAAGGTGTCCAGAGCAGGGCCACGAGGATGATCAGAGGGCTGGAGCACCTCTGCTGTGAGGACAGACTGAAGGAGTTGGGGCTGTTCAGTCTGGAGAAGAGAAGGCTCAGAGGTGACCTCATTGTGGCCTTCCAGTATCTGAAGGGGGCCTGCAAGAAGGCTGGGGAGGGACTTCTCAGGCTCTCAGGTAGTGATAGGACTAGGGGGAATGGAATGAAGCTGGAGGTGGGGAAATTCAGGCTGGAGGTGAGGAGGAAGTTCTTCCCCATGAGGGTGGTGAAGCCCTGGAATGGGTTGTGCAGGGAGGTGGTTGAGGCCCTGTCCCTGGAGGTGTTTAAGCCCAGGCTGGATGAGGCTCTGGCCAGCCTGCTCTAGTGTGGGGTGTCCCTGCCCATGGCAGGGGGGTTGGAACTAGCTGATGCTTGTGGTCCCTTCCAACCTTGACTGAAACTATGAAACCAATCTGGACACTTTGTGTGATTGCAGCTTCTCGTGGTACCAGGATGGCTTCCTCAGTGAGCTTAGAGAAGCAAATGACAACAATAAACCAGTCTGAAACATCTTTGGGTTTTTCTCATAGCAACCATTTCTCTCTTCAGGATTCTCTGGTCTATTGAAAGAAATAATTTCAGCAGCAGCAAGGGTGTGCAGCTGCTCTGAGTTCATGCAGGAAGGAGATGAGCTGTCTTCTTTTGCATTCCAAATTGATAAGAGGGGGTCACTGCCAGAATTAACGAACAGGAAGGTGAGGCAAGGAGGGAGTATATTGAGAGGAGCTGTGTTAGAGATAAAACAGGAACAAGCAGCAGGGAACAAGCCATGAAGTACAAGTGATACAAAGGGTGCAGTAAGGATGGCAGTGAGCATAGTTAGAGATCTTCTCAGCTGCCTGAACCCCCACAAGGCCATGGGACCGGATGGGATCCATCCTAGGGTGCTGAGAGAGCTGGCAGATGAGCTGCCAAGCCACTCTCCATCATTTTTCAGCAGTCCTGGCTCACTGGAGAGGTCCCAGAAGACTGGAAGCTGCCAACGTGGTGCCCATCCACAAGAAGGGCCGGTTGGATGAGCCAGGGAATGATAGGCCTGTCAGCCTGACCTCAGTGCCAGGCAAGATTATGGAACAGGTCATCTTGAGTGCGATCATGCAGCACTTACAGGATGGCCAAGGGCTCAGGCCCAGCCAGCATGGCTTTAGGAAGGGCAGGTCCTGCTTGACCAACCTGATCTCCTTCTATGCCCAGGTGACTGCCTGGTGGATGTGGGGAGGCCTGTGGATGTGGTCTACCTGGACCTCAGCAAGGCCTTTGACACTGTCCCCCACAGCAAACTCCTGGCCAAGCTGGCAGCCCATGGCTTGGATGGGAGCACACTGCGTTGGGTTAGGAACTGGCTGGAGGCTGAGCCCAGAGAGTGGTGGTGAATGGTGCCACAGCCAGCTGGCAGCCAGGCACCAGTGGTGTGCCCCAGGGATCAGTGCTGGGCCCCATGCTCTTCAACATCTTTATTGATGATCTGGATGAGGGCATCGAGTCCATCATCACTAAATTTGCGGACGACACCAAGCTGGGGGCAGGAGTTGATCTGCTGGAGGGCAGAGAGGCTCTGCAGAGGGACCTCGACAGGCTGGACAGATGGGCAGAGGCCAAGGGCAGGAGACTGAACACATCCAAGTGCCAGGTGCTGCACATTGGCCACAGCAACCCCAGGCAGTGCTACAGGCTGGGGTCAGAGTGGCTGGAGAGCAGCCAGGCAGAAAGGGACTTGGGGGTGCTAGTTGAGAGTAGGCTGAACATGAGCCTGCAGTGTGCCCAGGCAGCCAAGAAGGCCAATGGCATCCTGGCCTGCATCAGGAACAGTGTGGCCAGCAGGAGCTGGGAGGTCATTGTGCCCTGTACTCAGCACTAGTCAGGCCACACCTGGAGTCCTGTGTCCAGTTCTGGGCCCCTCAGGTTAAGAAAGATGTTGAGTTGCTGGAAGGTGTCCAGAGAAGGGCAACAAAGCTGGGGAGGGGTCTGGAGCACAGCCCTGTGAGGAGAGGCTGAGGGAGCTGGGGTTGCTTAGCCTGGAGAAGAGGAGGCTCAGGGGAGACCTTCTTGCTGTGTACAACTCCCTGAAGGGAGGTTGTAGCCAGCTGGGGGTTGGTCTCTTCTCCCAGGCAACCAGCACCAGAAAAAGAGGACACAGTCTCAAGCTGTGCCAGGGGAGGTTCAGGCTAGATGTGAGGAAGAAGTTCTTCATAGAAAGAGAGATTGGCCCTTGGAATGTGCTGCCCAGGGAGGTGGTGGAGTCCCCATCACTGGAGGTGTTTAGGAGGAGCCTGGATGAGGCACTTGGTGCCATGGTTCAGTTGATTAGATGGTGTTGGGTGATAGGTTGGACTCCCTGATCTCGAAGGTCTTTTCCAACCTGCTCTGCTCTATTCTATTCTATTCTATTCTATTCTATTCTATTCTATTCTATTCTATTCTATTCTATTTGTGCTCCAGCTAGGTTCCAGTCCTTTGAGTCACTGGCCCCTGCTGCATGCTGGAATTTAGCAGTGTGTGCACTTCTGCTCATCACTGCAGCCCCTGGAGACCTGGCCTCCCATCTGGTTGAAGTTAGTCTTCAGAATGCCAAAATATTCTTGGTCTTGCATGCAGGCTTTTTAAACCCATTGTTAGTGATCTCAAAGCAGTAAAATGCTTACAGGGAGATCTGTTTTAAGGGCTGTGTCTTGTCTGCAACAAGGGATTAAACCAAGGCTTGGGTATGGGGTTTGTTTTCTTAAATCACAGAACCAGTTTCCAGTAGGCAATCTGCCATCCTGCCAGCAGAGACAGCCACATGATCTGGGTGCCTCAGAGATGTGAAACACACCTAGATTAATAAATGATACAGTCCTGGGACCAGGCTCTGGCAGTGAGGTCATCTGGCACAGCACCCAGCAGCTGCACCCAAGCTGTGTCCCGGGAACAATCCCTGGTCCAGGCTGACTCTCAGGCCTTCTCTAGGGGCTGGTGGCCACTGTGTGAAGCGGCTCAGGCCGAGACCAGTGCCTCATGCCAACGACCATATGGTACAGCCAGGCAGATCCCCACACCTTGTGCTATTTACTTACTGGAAATACAGTCATTACAGCAGCTGGCCCTGGGCTCAGCTCTCCATTTCTCCCAGCTGGCTCATGCACTGATGGAAAGAGGAAATAGTACTGATCCTGCTGGAGTCTGCCCCACATACAGCCCCCTGTGCAGTACTGGGCTTGCTTAGAAGAGCTGAAAGGTCAGAACAAAGGGTTTGCTGTCTCTGCTCAGAAGAGCTCTCCTTTCTGCTCATATTAGACATTGCAATAATGTCTTAAGGTGGTCCAAACTCTCCCACTTCCTCTTCTTCTTAGAATCATTAAGGTTGGAAAAGACCTCTGAGATCAAGTCCAACCTTCCACCTAACACCTCCACGATCCCTTCACTTTTCTTAGCCTGAGGTCAGTGTGAAGGCATTGGCCAACAATTGAATAAACAGACATTTCTGGCTTGGAGTCATCATGCCCAGCAATAAAGGGAAATCAAACAAAGAGATGACCACTGCCAGGATAATCCTTCAGAGTGTCACAACAAGCAAACTAGGAGGCTGCCTGCAAACACAGGCAGTATCACCGACCTCTGGAGCAATACCACTGAGTCTGAGGTGTCAGTGTAGCCACACACACCACTTTTTGAAACCACTGTTTGCACTCTTTAATCCACATGCAAAACATTCCAGCACAAAGCACTCAGCCCTCTGCCCAGGGAATCTGCCTCTCCTGCATCCAGAATGTTTGTCCAAACGTCCCCCACACCACTTTGTGTACACACCACTTGCCTGCATAGCTGAGAGTCCAGCTTTTGTGATTAAGAACTGAAAACCAAACAAGCTTGGCTCTGACAGCATCTGCCTTTTCAACATGTGCCTCTCAAAAAGTGCACGTGGACACAGGCTCAGCTGCAAAGCACAGACCCCAGGAGACATGGACAGAGGCAGAGCAAGCAGTTTCATAGACTCATGGTAACAATAAAGTTGGAAAGACCTCAGAGATCATCAAGTCCAACCTGTCACCCAACACCTCATGACTAACTAAACCGTGGCTCCAAGTGCCTCATCCAGGCTCTCCCTAAACACCTCCAGGGATGGGGACTCCACCACCTCCCTGGGCAGCACATCCCAATGGCAAATTACTCTTTCTGTGAAGAAATGTCTCCTCACCTTGAGCCTGAACTTCCCCTGGCACAGCTTGAGACTGTGTCCTCTTGTTCTAGTTGCCTGGGAGAAGAGACCAACCCCCACCTGGCTACAGCCTCCCTTCAGGGAGTTGTAGAGAGCAAGAAGGTCTCCCCTGAGCCTCCTCTTCTCCAGGCTCCAAAATGTGTTACATTTATTAAAGCTTCCTGCTGGTGACCTCGACATTTGCAGTCCTTGGGCCACTCAGACATGTTCCCACCTTGTAAAAAGCAATGATGTTCATCCTTGATGCCTCGAGACCAAACCAACCAACCAAAGAAACCCAAAGCAAATAAAACCCCAACAAACTAAAAAACCCCAACAAATAGAATAGAATTAACCAGGTTGGGAAAGACCTTCGAGATCATTGAGTCCAACCTATCACCCAACACCATCTAATCAACTCAACCATGGCACCAAGTGCCTCATCCAGGCTCTTCCTAAACACCTCCAGTAAATAATAACAAAACCAAAACAAACCACACCCCAACAACCAACCAACCAAAAAAAAAACCCAACCCAAACCCCAAAGCTTTGAGTGTTTTGTGATAATTATGATCTGTGCCCAAAAGGATGCTGTGGGTTGGGGAAGCAGACTTCTCAGCTTGGTTTCTTGATAGTGAAAAGTCATTAAGGGAACTCTCACCAAGCTTACCTCTTACCAAGGAGCCTACTGGGCAGGAAGGAAGGAAAGAAGGGAGTAAATGCACCCTAAATGAGAGTAGCTTTCAGGATGCAGGTGAAGTCCTTGCATTTTCAGGCAGGATAGATGCAAGGTTTGGGGGGTTTAAAAACAAACATTATATTCACAGCTCTCTCACCCTGGTATCTAACCTGCCTTAGCTACACTACTTGAGCAAAAGTTAACTGCTGGAGTCAGAAAATCACAGAATCAATGAGGTTGGAAAAGACCTCAGAGATCATCAAGTCCAACCTAGCACCCAATACCTCAGGACTAACTAAGCCATGGCTCCAAGTGCCACATCCAATTCCCTCTTGAGCACCTCCAGGGATGGAGACTCCACCACCTCCCTGGACAGCACATCCCAATGGCCAACAACTCTCTGTGTGAAGAACTTTCTCCTCACCTCAAGCCTGAACTTCCCCTGGCACAGCTTGAGACTGTGTCCTCTTGTGCTGGTGCTGGTTGCCTGGGAGAAGAAACCAAGCCCCACCTGGCTACAACCTCCCTGCAGGGAGTTGTAGACAGAAACCCAAGGACCATGATCAGTGGCCTTTACAGAATTTCTTCTTTAGCATAGAATCCCTACCTTTGCTTTTGATTTTCCACTCCAAAACCTGCACTTTGGAACTGTATCAGAGGTACAAGCTACTCTGGGGTTTCCTACCTTCCCACCAGCAGCCATAAAGAGCATACCAAGGGGAAGAGGACATGCCAAACAATGCAGGTCCCAAATACCGCCCCCCAGCAACCCTTGCAGCTGTATGGCCCACAGGAACCCTCCCTGCAGGGGGGCTGAGAGCAGGTCTGTAACAGCCCATCCCACCCAACAGGGCTCCTCAGCTGGCGGTGCTGCACAGCACAGGCTGCCCTGGGCCTGAAAGCACTGCAGCCAGCTCTCCAAAACGTTGTCTGCTTTTGCTTTTGGGCTACAGATAAACCTGGCAACAACAGGAACCAGAACCCAACCCCGAACGTGCAGCAAGTGTTGCACGGCTCTGGGCTGGTGGCCCTGCTGGAAGTCTGTCAGGGTCATTACCAGCTGATATTTCACAAGCACGATGGTGCATTCATCTATTCCCTCTCATTTACTGGCAGTTGCAGAAGTCAGCAAGAAGAGATTTGTTTATGAAGTCTGATTCATTTCCTGGAGGGAAGAGACTCTGCTCCTCTTCAGCAATGGTTTTAGTGCCTATACATTGTGTAACCAATCCCTGCTGCATCGTACGCTGTGCCAAGTACAGTGGGCTACCACTCACTGCCCTTGAGACTCCCAGCTAGCTGCTTCCCCTTCTGTCTCCTGCCTGAGGAAACTCAGCATGTGCCCACTACTACTAGTAATGGCAGCTAATGCAGTCTCAAAACCTCTTCCTACTCCTGACTTCAGATGCAACTCAACCTAGGAACATAAGGTAATACCACACAGGCTTTTGCTCATCCAGTGGACTAAAAGCTCCTTAGCAGCACAAAGAATGGCCCCCAGGCAGGGCCCACTTGTGTAGGCTCGACATGCACTTCTGGAGCTTAATTACAGCTATTCTCAATGAACAGGACATAGAATAGGGCCCAGTGGAACAGAATGAAATGCATCATTGCAATGCAGCAAAAAGTATCAACTCCTTAATTCCAGTCATCGAATAACTTTAGTTCAGGCCTAGGGTACAATAAACCCAGAGGTGTTGATCTTGATTTGACACACATGTCGTCTTCTCACCCTTCTTCTTCAGGATAATCAGTGCTGAGCCAGCTTCAGTCCTCTTAGTGCTACCACACAGTCCTACTTCAATCCCCAGTTGTTACCAGCACGTAGTATCATAGTATCAGTCAGGGTTGGAAGGGATCACAAGGATCATCTAGTTCCAAGCCCCCTGCCATGGGCAGGGACACCCCACACTAGAGCAGGCTGGCCAGAGCCTCATCCAGCCTGGGCTTAAACACCTCCAGGGACGGGGCCTCAACCATCTCCCTCAACCATTCTCCAACTCCTTCAGTCTGTCCTCACAGAAGAGCAGCTCCAGCCCTCTGCTCATCCTCGTGGCCCTTCTCTGGACACCTTCCAGCACCTCCAGATCCCTCTTGGAATAGGGGCTCCAGAACTGGAGGCAGTACTCCAGGTGGGGTCTCAGCAGAGCTGAGCAGAGGGGGAGAATCCCCTCCCTTGCCCTGCTGGCCACACTTCTGATGCAGCCCAGGCTCTGATTGGCTTTCTGGGCTGCAAGTGCCCACTTGCTTCTGCCTGTGCTGCAGTAAACCATAGCCATGCTATATTGAAAGCATAGACATCATTCAGGGCTCTTCAGCAAAGGCCTTTTCACCTCCCCTCAAGCTCCCAGCAGCCAGAGAGCAGGCTGCACTGAGGCTGGTGCCTGACCAAGGACTCCTGTGCCACAGGACCTTGAAGCAATGGAGCAAGGGCTGTATGCCTGACACTGGAGAACAGCACAGCTATGAGCTTTCCTCCTGGCCTTCCAGTAACTGCAGAAGTGCAATCAGCCTTTGACAGCAGCCTATTGATGGTGGGGCTGCTGTAGTAAAACAAAGGTATGTCTTGCAAGTCCATCCAGGACACCAAGCAGAGGATCTCCCCTGCCACCAGAATGCTGCAGGTGTGATTAGTAAAAGCTAGGCTTTGTCCATGTTGTCAAAGCAGAACACATCTCCTCAGAAATTCAACTTTCATTCCATCCCATGCATATGGTGCTGCAAAACATGAGGCCTTCATTATGTCAGTTTAACCACTTGTTGAATGACTCCATAATCCACATTTCCTTCAGCACAACACTGAGCTGAGAGGGAGGAATTTCTCTGTATCATATGGAGAAGCAGAGATGGAGTAGGAGAATGGGAAGATGCAGCTCAATAACAGTAAAGATCGAGAAGAAAACATGTGAAGGACAACCCAGCACACAGGCAAAAGGAGAGCAAACTGGTTACAACTAAAATGCAAGCTGTCATTTCTAGTTTCATGGCACAGATCCCTAACGTTTCCAACACACACTACAAGGGGCAAAACAATTAGTGAAGATCTGTCTCGTAAGAGGGGTTACATCACATGGCTCTCTCAGATAGAGACCAATTGCAGACAATGAGAAGGCAAATCTCTTCTGGATCTGTGTGTAACAAACTGGCTGGGAAACACAAACATTGAATTAAACACTTGACCTTGCAGCATCAGCTGACATCTGCAAGGGAAGAAACCTCACTGTTGACATTCTTGTAGGAGCATCCAAACATAGGGATAAAACTATGAGATAAACTTTGCCATACTGCTGCAGAAAGGCCAAAAAGCAACAAGGAAAGTGTCAGAACAGAGTAATTTCTATTGCTCTCCTGCTTCATCTTGTCTTGTCTTAACATCAACTCATAATTGGACCCTAATGGAGCTTTAAAAAAGTAAATCTCTTTACTTTAGGACTTCAAAGCACTCCACAAGGCAGATGCACCACCTGCTCAAGAATACAATCAAGCCTTCCTTTGCTGTTGGAAGTGAAGCCAAAGCTGAGGGTGAATTTACCCAACCTGCACTCAGTGCTGGAGGAGCAGAATCTCAGGACTTGTCACTTTCTAAACACAGGCAAGCATCTGCCCTCCGTGTCCTGTGGCGACAGGACGCTGTGTTTGCTCTGTCACCTGAATCCAGATCGTTCTAACACAGATCATTTGACCTGGTGGCAAAAGAGGCCAATTCACATTAGGTCAGCAGGACTCAACCCCTAAGGAAACTGTGACTGCAGACCTGTAAAGGCCAAAGGCGTTGCCTCTGGGGGCTGATCGATCCCTGCTGTCATTTGAAAGGCCTGCAAGGGCATCAACCTTTTCCATCGCAGGAGGAGGGAGCAGTACAGGATTTGCAGAGTAAAAGACAGTGTTTGAGCAAATGGCTTTGTGAAGCTGGCAGCAGAAGTGCAGTGTTCATCCATGCAGAGCTGTGCTTTGGCACTGCCTTCGATTCAGTACTCAAAACCTTAAGAGTTCCCCAAAAAACTTACTTAAGTGATGAACACACATGGTGTGACAAGCAAAGCCCATATGTTCAGAGCCTGGCCAAGGTTAGTTACACAATGCTATTTCCTGCAGCCTGACTGAAAGAAACAGTAAGACATCACTTTTTACAGCCAGTCTCCGCCACTGTTCTCTCTCTCCTGAGGGAAAGCAGTTGCCCATCTAAAATTTCAGCCAGCTGATGTGCAAAATTCATTACCTGCCTTCTGATAGCCAAATATCCATTCTGACCATTACTGGAGTGCTGTTTCAAGCCATCAGGCATGCAGACTGTGACATATGAAGAGCCCTGAGAGATGCATATGGTGTCATGATTATGTAAAGCTCCCTCCCTAGAGGGCTGCCTGGTAAACTTCCCATCTCCTGCTTCTCTTTCACAAAGTTGTCCTTTTTTGTCCCCAGGCTTGCCCCAGCCACTCATCCAACCTGCTTGCAGCTATCAGGAATAGTGTGGCCAGCAGGAGCAGGGAAGCCATTCTGCCCCTGGACTCAGCACTGCTTAGGCCACACCTTGAGTCCTGTGTCCAGTTCTGGGCCCCTCAGTTTAGGAAGGACATTGAGACACTTGAACGTGTCCAGAGAAGGGCAACAGAGCTGGGGAGGGGTCTGGAGCACAGCCCTGTGAGGAGAGGCTGAGGGAGCTGGGGTTGCTTAGCCTGGAGAAGAGGAGGCTCAGGGGAGACCTTCTTGCTCCCTACAACTCCCTGAAGGGAGGTTGCAGCCAGGTGGGGGTTGGTCTCTTCTCCCAGGCAACCAGCACCAGAACAAGAGGACACAGTCTCAAGCTGTGCCAGGGGAGGTTTAGGCTGGAGGTGAGGAGAAAGTTCTTCACAGAGAGAGTTGTTAGCTGTTGGAATGTGCTGCCTGGGGAGGTGGTGGAGTCACCATCCCTGGAGGTGTTCAAGAGGGGATGGGATATGGCACTTGAAGCCGTGGTTTAGTCAGTCAGGAGGTGTTGGGTGACAGGTTGGACTTATCTCTGAGGTCTTTTCCAGCCTTACTGATTCTAAGATGCGCCTTGCCAGTCTTGTGTGGATTACAGTTTTATATTTACTATTGTGTGGTTCATAGTTTCCCCCATTTACTGCAAAGAAGGAAGTTTTATTTTCTCTTTCCTAAAATAACCTATGCTGAACCAGGCTGTGCTGGACAGGCTGTGTCCTGCTGCACGTGGCCATCCTCAGCACCCTGCGGTCACTGCTCCTGTCCCCTCCCGTGGGGCCCCGGCCCAGACTGCCCCGTCCTGCAGCACCACGGCTGGAGCCAGCCCTCCCTCACACCACCTGCAGAAGGGAAACAGCTGCATTTTCTCTTGCTCCTATCTGTTCAACAGACTGTGCCAGGGGCTACCACAATCCTCATGAAATCCCTGGGCAAGCACAGGCAGCTACTGGCAGAGTTTTATACAAACCCACTCACATTTGACAGAAGTGTGAGGGAAGCACCATGGGCAAGGCAATTAAACGTGGAGTCTGGGCTGCTGTCATGCCAACGGCTTCCAATGCCTGAAAGGTTACAGGGTGCAGAACAAAAGGCAGCTGCTCTCCTTAGGGCATTGTGCATCACTTACCCAGCATTTAGATCTCCCCACTACAAGAGCACACACACACAGGCCTGCATTACACCCTCCCACTTGCTAGTTCCTATTTGTTATCGAGGCATCAAGTGTATTCTGACTTCTCTTGAGACTGTTGCAATGACATTGTACAAAACTTGTGCCGCTCGTGAGCAGTGCTCTTGCATGTGTTACCACAGAGCTGAAAGGTGCTGCTGGGCACAGACTGCAGGGCAACAAAGCTGGGGAGGGATCTGGAGCACAGCCCTGTGAGGAGAGGCTGAGGGAGCTGGGGTTGCTTAGCCTGCAGAAGAGGAGGCTCAGGGGAGACCTCCTTGCTCTCTACAACTCCTTGAAGGGAGGTTGTAGCCAGGTGGGGGTTGGTCTCTCCTTCCAGGCAAGCAGCACCAGAACAAGAGGACACAGTCTCAAGCTGTGCCAGGGGAGGTTAGGCTGGATGTTAGGAAGAAATTCTTCCCAGCAAGAGAGATTGGCCCTTGGAATGTGCTGCCCAGGGAGGTGGTGGAGTCACCATCCCTGGAGGTGTTTGGGAGGAGACTGGATGAGGCACTTGGTGCCATGGTTGAGTTGATGAGATGGTGTTGGGTGATCAGTTGGACTTGATGATCTCAAAGTTCTTTTCCAACCTGGTTAATTCTATTCTATTCTATTCTATTCTATTCTATTCTATTCTATTCTATTCTATTCTATTCTATTCTACCCTACCCTACCCTACCCTATCCTATCCTATCCTATCCTACCCTACCCTATCCTATCCTCTCCTCTCCTCCATAAACAGATACCATTCAGCAAACAGCGCAGCTAGAGAGAAGGAAAGAAAGAGTCTGCCTCAGTAGCCAGAATCCTCTCAGGCAGGCCAAACAAGCTACTGACATATTTCCATTGAGCTACAATTTTGCATGCTTTTGAGAGCTTCAGTTTGCTAAGTGACCCCCAATGGAAAGCCAGGCCTGCTGAATTAGCACGGTGGCAATTCCTTTATTTCAGTGTATTGCAACCTCCTCTGGCTGTTTTTAGCTTTAGAAGAAGAACAAAACCCAACAAATTTCCTGCACCAGCACACTTTCAGTTATGTGCTGACTCTGTACTGCACACACTCCATAGGGCTGCAGGGCACACACAGAAGTGGCATTGTGCAGCCTCCACTTGGCAAGCACTGCTCAGCTGCAGAACTGGAGAGACTGCAGAGGAAGGTCACCAGGCCTGACAGATAGGAAACACACTGATGAGAGATTCAGTCTCTGTGCAAGCAGGTGCCAGTGAAACTGAGACAGTGGGGTTCATGGAAGGCAAGAAGAAAAACGAGAACTGGTTAGTAGAGGAGGCAGATGCATCAGCATATGAAACTTGCTGCAACAAGAGTGGATTTCAGCAGCTGGCAGCAAAAGAGGCTACCAGAAGGCAAATGGAAGGTCTGTGGAGCAGTTCTTATTCCAAACTAAGCTTGTGAGGTAAGACACATGTCTCTATGCCTTTACATAAAGAATAAGCACCTCTGACTCCAAATGCTTAAGCACCTCATGTTGCACTTCGAGACTGAATTGCACTGCTGCACCTGGGTCTGTGCAAGTCATGGTCCAAACCATGCCACATCCCATTCTTGCAGCCGCCCCCGTGCAGGTCCGTTTGTGCACTGACCTACCCGAGCTAGCCCTTGCACAGCAGCTGGAATCAGAAAGACAAGGCTGTTTGTGCCTTGGATCTTTAACTGACGTTAAGTACATAAGGAAAAGGATAAACAAACTCCGGCCAACTTCAACAAGTGGTGCCACAAAGTGCCACGGAAGCTTCAAACAAAGGAACAAACAACCCCACCCCCACGGCCCCTCCACCCCAACAGAAACTTACTGAATAGGAGTTAACCATCCCCAACAAGGTCTCAGCAGAACGCTTCGAGTGCTAGTCCCAGGACTTTGGCATCTCAACAGGATACATGTTAGTCAAACCAGCAACAGTTATTTTTCAACATCTGCAACGATTTCTGATCCCAAGAGCTCTTGGACACCCTGACGTCTCTCAAACCGCTTGCCAGCATCCACTTCTCTCACTCCAACGGCCAGCACTAACCTCCACCCTAAGTTGTATTCCAACACAGTCATCAAGTTGCAACACATCAAATTAGCTTTAAGGAATTCGGAGCAAGTTGCACCGAGAGTAAGAGGTCTCTTACAAACCTTTGCACTGTGTGGGGAGTCTCCTTGTGTTCCCTGAGCAGTTTCCTTGGCTACTGATGTTTTTACCAAAGCAAGGACAGCTCTTCTTTCACCTGTGAAGAGCATCCACACCTCCTGCGCTGCTTGAACTACTGCTCATGCTGCAACAGCCTGAGTGTGAAGCCTAGAGGCTTCAATGGATAAACATACACAGCACCAAAATCAGTTCTCACACCACCTGCACTTCTGCTGCAAACCAACAGCCACACACAGAGCAGAGCAGACATCAGTGACACAACCCTGTACTTAGATGAGAATTACAGACCTGTACTGCAACCAAGCTGCTGGGCAAAGCAATCACTTCACTTTCTGCCACTCTGCTGCAGAAGACAGGAAACCCCAAGAGTTTACTGAGGTCTGCTGTTCCTTGTCTCCTACTGCATGTGGCACCAAGTGCAGAGTCCAACCTTTCCATTAGAAGTATTTCACAGCATGAAGTATAATGCTCTACACTGTGCCCTGGACTTGAACATGAAAACCACAAGGAGCAAAGATGGGCAGAGTCTAATGGCATGAGATTTAACACATCTTAGTGCTGGGTTCTGCATCCTGGCCTGTCTCAGGAATAGTGTGGCCAGCAGGAGCAGGGAAGTAATTCTGCCCTGTGCTCAGCACTGCTTAGGCCACACACATTGGCCTTCTTGGCCACCTGGGCACACTGCTGGCTCATGTTCAGCCTACTCTCAAGCAGTACCCCCAGGTCCCTTTCTGCCTGGCTGCTCTCCAGCCACTCTGACCCCAGCCTGTAGTACTGCATGGGGTTGTTGTGGCCATATGAACACACCTGACAAACAGTCTGGGCTCACTGTTTATACAGTGATCCCTAGAAAGAAGCTGAGACATGTCAGGTCAAAAGAACTTGAGATGATACAAGGGAGCAGAAAGGCACTGGTGAGTGGAGAGTCTCTGTTCCCTTATCCAACCAAAACATTTCCTATGCATAAATATTTTTCTCCCAGTTTTTGTCACTTTCTAGAAGACTAGGGTGCCCCTTTATTAAAAAGAGAGGATGCTGACAATTTTCCCTTGCCTATGAAAGCTTTTAATTCCCAATAATACTTTAAGGAGAACGTTCTTGATTGCAACACCTACGTTTCCAAGGTACGTAGCGCGGACGTAAGCACAGAACTCCCACCCAAAAGAGAACACATAATCACTGGACAAGTTCTCTACATCATCACATGTCCCAGATTTCCTCACCTACAGCACAGCTGCTGGAAGAAAAGATGGCTAGTGGCAAAGTGCAAGTTTACCATGGTGACACCTAGTCCACTCCTACCAGTCTTGCGTGGTGACACATGATCAGCACATCAGACGCTGGGATGATTTAGCACTCACATCACTGGCAGGCTCTTGAGAAACGCAGAAGTGTGCCAATACCCAGCAGAACTGCTTGCACTGAGAGCTGGGTGAGTCAGTGCACTTCTCCCACCGTATCCTCATGCTCAGGTAAGATTAATGACACTAAGTCTTCTCTGGAGCATGGCATTAGATATGTCTGAACTTGATATGCCAGTGACCTACTTTTCGGGCATGCCCAACACCCACATCTCCCTCTGAAGATAACAAAAGACAAGGATGCTCAGCAGTTTTGAAAGGGAAGCACGTGCTTTTAACACACAGGAAGCTGACTACAGCTCTGGGCCAGCTATGCACATGAGGAATATCCCACTTCATCTTCATGTGCAGCACCCAGGGCATTCAAAGCCACGGATCGCTCACGACTACGTGTTTGGACACGAGCCTGTAAATTCCACCCATCTGCCGGCAGGTGAAAAAGCATGGGCTACAGCTGGTTATTTATTTCTTACAGCCCTCCCTCACCAGATTGATACATTCCCAGATTACAAATGCTGTCAGTCCTTTAACTTTCACCTGCCTAGACAGGTGGATCCTTCTCCTTAGGAGAAAACCACAGACTAGAGTTACATCTTACCGCTCCCAATGTACATCAGCTGTTGTGTAGACAGACACAGGGTGTTCTGCCCTGATAAGGAATCAGACAAGATGACTAAGACTAGGTTGGACACAATGCACACCACTCAACTTAAATGACTGACTAGGGCTCAGAAGAGAAATCAACATAGGGCATACTGGTGATGCACACTGAAAAGAAATTTCAACCTTGCAGGTTAGGTCAAGTTTAGATAATCTAGAGAAATATGTGACTCAGCCCCTGAGACTCCTCCTTTCCACTCCTATGCTATTGCAAATGAGAAATAACCACACCGCTGTTATTTAGTTTTCATTTCACTTCTTAAATACAAATACAACACTTCGGGGCTCCCTAATGCTTCAGGGCTCCCTAATGCATGGCTGTGTCTGCGAGCTATAGCTGAAACCACTTCCGTGCCTTTAAAACCAGATAAACCCACTGGTGCGGTACAAAAGAGAAACCAGAGACAAAGCTTCTGCTCTGCAGGGTTTACAGGTATAGAGTTACATCATGCCCCAAATAAAACCTCTAAAGGAGTACCTAGTCGTTGTGTATGTTAAGACTACTACCAGCTTCAACGATATGTTCAGCCCGGGAACCAAGGGAGAGCTCCCTCCTCTTCATCTCTGGGTGCCCATCCACCCCAGCCCAAAGCAACTGCTGGAGAAGGAAAGCCATGCCAGCAGAAGCTCTCTGCACAAGTTTCAGAGTATTTCTTTCCTGTGAGCAGTACATATCACAGCCTGGCAAGCACGACCAAAACTCACTTATTTGACTAACAAGAGACAGATAACATCTCCCTAACCATCCTTTGCAGTTTCCAGGAATCTCTGAAAGCTGTCCACATTCCAAGGCCATGAAGCAAGTATGAGCACTAAAAGGCAGGTCCAAACAGGAAAAGGTACCTTAAGGATCTGCACAAGTATTGAGAGGCTGCTATTATCAAACTATGCTTCCACCCCAGGTACCCCGAAACCTGCAAGTTTTACTCCCAACCTGCTATTCCTTTCAAGTAAGTTTAGACTCTGAACCTGTAAGTTACAATAGAAACGCTGATGCAGGTGGGCAATGAAAGAAAAAGGCAACAATCGGCATCTTTGTGCCTAAAAAATGAAAGGGACAATCATAACTTACAGCACCTCACAAACACAGCAACCCAGCCCCACGAGCAGGCAAAACATCCACTGCCTTTGAACAGAAAATAACCTGGGAACCTCCAGGCTTACTACAGTGTTTTAATGTCCACAGCGAAGCTTGAGACACCTCTCAGCACATCTAACAGAGGATTCCTATACCCAGCGTCAACAGTGAGCAGGACCTAAATGACTGACACCGGGGAGCTGCTCTGGGATGGGAACGGTGGCACTCATGAAATAGCGGCGTCTCAGTGGGAAAGCCCTGGTTCTGCTTCACTGCTTGTTTACTTGAGCCTGTCGCCTTGATTATCAGTGAAACAAAGACCTCCCACAAATTCCCTTCTCTACACAGAAACACCAGCTTGGAGCAGCAGCCTATTCTCAAAAATCCCTGCCTGCTAAAACAGGCAAAGTGAGCTTATTTTTCCCAGGTGAGGGGGAATGCAGAGCCAGTGAGACAGGCGTACACAAGAGCTAATGAATTTCAGGATAAGAAGAATTGGCTGAGTAAGCTTTAGCAGCCACAGAGAGCTGAAACACACTCCAGCTTTGTTCAGCTTTGTAGTAAGTGAAGTTAAAGAAAATAAAATCACGGTAAGGGAACATTCTGCTCGAAGTGCCTTTTACAGTGTACTTGCTTTAAGTAGTTTGATCCTTCTTGCTATGAGGCATGAAGAGTCCACTTGGAAAGGACAGCTTGGATGAACTTAAATGATGTTAAATTTGCACATATTGACAACTGTCTGAAAACTAATTCCCGTGGAGGACAAAGCCAAGATGAAAGAAGTACTGACAGCTTTCCAGGAAGCTAGCAGAGACATAAGAGCAGACACTTAACACGGTGACAGGGCACCAGGCATCCAAGGGAAATAGTCCACCAAAAAAATACCCCCTTGGATAATCAAAGTATAATCATGCATTAGTCAATATTGGTCTTTCAAGCTAGGGACACAGGTCACATGCTGTGCACTCGAGCTGCAAAGAAGCTCTGCTTGAAATAAGTGTTTATGGGCTCTGTAAGAAAAACGAGCTCTTACTTTAGAGTCAGGCACTTTCAGGATGGAGTTCTGAAGCTCCAGCTACAAGGCTGAATTAAGTTTGAGCTCTTTCAAAAGGGACAAAGCTGCCTCTGGGCAGCCTCAGATCCAGCGCAGCCCAGCTAAATGGCCTGAAAGCATTCTCTTTGGCAGCTTTACAAGACGGGATTTAACTCCAAGATCTTATCACTGATAAATGGTATTCTTAACCAATTACCAAGAAATGTCGGGAGAGGAGAAATGGGAACCAAACCTACTGTTTTAGCCAATGCCACCACAATTTTTAGGCAAGGTCAAAGATGCCCACAGCCTCCCTGGCGATTCTTGTGATGAAGGCGATTTCAAATCTCATTTTATCCACGTTAAGAAAAGTCCCGCAAGTCCCACAACTTTTCAGCAACGTCCCAGCCCACTCACCGCCCCCTGACCCACACGGCGTTGGAAGGGGAAATGGACATCAAGCTGGAGACCCCTGCCTCAAGGTCCTTCCCCTCCAGGGCCAGATGTAGCTGCCTAAAGCGATATCCCTATGCTGGACTGCTGCGACTGACGTTTGCCGGGACTCCGGTACTTGAAATCTACAGCCATAGTAGCGATGGTGGTGGTCTGTCACCTGTCTCGCCGATGATGGTGGACCACAACAGCAAGACCTGTCACCTCCCACTATCACTCGTCCGTGACGGTGATCACCAACGCAGGACCCTGGCGGTGCCCCACCGGCAGCACCGACGAGTGATGGTGGAGGTGACAAACCACTGCCACGGCCCCGCAGGACCTGTGGACGCCCGCTCCCCGGTACCTGTCCTCGGAGACGCTGATGACCCCGTCCTCCTTGGGCACTATCGCTGCCATGTTCACCACGTCCTGCGAGCCCTCCACTTTGTTGAGCAGGAGGGGCTTGCGAGTCAGCGCTTTGGGCTGGGTATCCGCCGCCATGGGCGCCGCGGAGCCGGCGGGCACCGCCGCTGCGGCCGGAGGAGGCTGCGGCCCGGGGAGCCGGCCCGCACTGCCGAGGCGGAGGAGGGACTTGCCGAAGCCGGGCACTGCCGTGGGCTCCCTGGGAAGCAGGAACCAGCGCGGCGGCGGCGGCAGCACCTCCCCCGAGCTGGGGCTGGGCTGGGCTGGACCAGGCGGGGCGCGGCGCGGCGGCCGGAGGGGGGCGGGAAATGGCGGCGCTTTGTCGCCATCTCGCAGCCTTGGGTCGCTGCGCCGCGTCTTTGCGAAGGAAAGGCTTTGGCTAGGCGGTGGTTTCAATGCGGATCTCCTTCAGCAGCCTCCCTCGCAGGGGCGCGGGTTGTCCGGACCGAGTGCGGGTACGCCTCAGGGCGGGGGGGCATCCAGGTAAACGTGTCCCGCTTCTGACGGGCGCCGAGCGCTCCTCTGCTGGCATGGTTATGCTACTCTGCCATCTGCCCCGCAGTCACGCTGCTGCGAACCCCTTTGCCAAAGAAAGCAGAGCAAAGATGAAACGGGTGATTGCTCCCCCCTGTTTACATTACCTCTTCCTGTCTATTTTCGGCCTGAAGTTCATCACGTGAGGTGAAGATGGGATTTCGGATGCTGCATTAGGCGGGAGGACCTCGCTGTGTCACACGTTCTGCAGCGTTTTCTGCAACACGACGTTTATGTAATTGAACAATTTCTGTACGAATTAAAGCAGTCGGTGTTGTAAACGGGTAAAATGAAACGTGGGGCCAAAGGGGGCAAAGGTAATGGTCCATCCAAGCCTTGCAGCAGGCAGGGTTTGGTACCAGGTTTGCAATGTGGCAGGGCTGCTTGAAGGATGGCAGTAGAAATCACCACCAGAGAAATTATTCCCAAGGGAAAGGCAAAAGAATTCCGGCACCTCGTTTTTGACAAGATGCTGCTTTGCTGTCACTTTATGTGATGGGTTAACTGACATCCAGGAAGGTCAGAGAACTTACTCAAAGCTCTTTGCTAAAACCAGTGAAAAACACCTTCCTACTCTGAGTGGTGCACCAAACTTTCATAGAATCATAGAATCAAAGAATCAATAAGGTTGGAAAAGACCTCAGAGATCATCAAGTCCAACCTAGCACCCAACACCTCAGGACTAACTAAACCATGGCTTCAAGTGCCACCTCCAGTCCCCTCTTGAACACCACCAGTCATGGTGACTCCACCACCTCCCTGGGCAGCACATTCCAATGGCCAATCTCTCTTGCTGGGAAAAACTTTCTCCTCACCTCCAGCCTAAACTTCCCCCTCATAATCTGTCTCAAAAGATCTTGGAAAATCAGGCTGAGTGTCTGAACTGTTGTCCTACATCACAGAAGTCATCAGCAGATTGGAAAGCTTTATTTTGGCTGTAACTTTAAACTTACCCATCCTAAGCTGACAAGCAGCAGTTCTCTGGTGGGGAGGGGAATCTAATAATAATTATAATAATTACGATAATAGCAATAATAGTAGTAGTAATAACAATAATAAAAATTCAGTGTTTCTGCCCATCAGCAGAAAACCTGAGGAGGCTTGTAAGAGTTCAAGTATGAAAAACTCAAAGACCAGGAGTTTACATTTTCTCTGGAAGTAACATACAGCAGCCTCAGCAGCAGAATGAATCCTGATTGCTCACTCAGTGCTTATGTTGCCTATGTAGTCAACAGAGTCACCACAAAAAAAGATACAGGAAATTCTTTGGGGCAGAAACAACACTTTCACTATGTTTAGTAACCTGTCTTAGGCTAAACAAACAAGCAGTATCTGCAGGGCCGCAGCAGGACATTTAAGCTTTACTTCACTAAGCTATTAGAGGTTTGTAAGTGTGCTGTGGAAGGAAAGGCCCAGTCTGCAACAGCTGATGGCTGTATAATGGCTGTATAGAAAATGAACCTGGAGTCTCAAACTGTTTCCCAGAGGATGTGTGACTGCATTAGATATTGTCTCTTCCTCACAATTCTTAGAAGTGAACTGCTACCAAAGAGCCAAAGACCATCCTCTTATGCAGATAGAAACCTGCAAATAGAAACGCTTGCCTCGCTCCTTGATGGGATGTGTGAGACATTCCTTAAGGCTGTCAGTACACTTGATGGACATCTGTCTGTCCAAACTAGTAAAACCGAAGTCTGGCAACACAGAGAGAGTGATTGACCATTGGAATGGGCTGCCCGGGGAGGTGGTGGAGTCACTGTCACTGGAGGTGTTCAGGAGGAGACTTGATGGGGTGCTTGGGGCCATGGTTTAGTTGATTAGGTGGTGTTGGATCATAGGTTGGACTTGATGATCTTGAAGGTCTCTTCCAACCTGGTCTGGTCTATTCTATTCTATTCTATTCTATTCTATTCTATTCTATTCTATTCTATTCTACTCTACTCTACTCTACTCTACTCTACTCTACTCTACTCTACTCTACTCTATTCTACTGCCTCTGCAGCTGTTTGCATTCAAGACTGGACACTGTGCCACTGATGGATAAATAGGGGCAGAGAATTTACTGGAGGCCACAGACTGCAGGCTCCTGGGAGACTCGGAATACTTTTTGCCAAACAGGTATTTAGGGAAGCAAGTAATGGAGAAAATGTCCTGATAGGCGAAGGCACAGCTTACAGGACTAGAAGGTGGTCATATGCAGCCCCTAAATTAGCAGGATTTTCCTCAATTTCTTACTGAGGCATACTGCATTTCCCTCTTAGCCTTGGCTCTCCTATAGCCTGAAACAGCTTCAGGTCCTACACTATTCCTTCCAGCTTTAAGGCACTGTTTGGAGGAACCACTGAAAGGCAGGCATGCCTTTGGGACAACAGCCAAACAATAATATGCTGAAATCAAATGCAAGTTTTATATAACGGTTTGACCTTTGGAAATAAGTTGCACTTTGGGGAAAACAAAAACAAACAGAAAAGCCAGAACAACAAAATAACAACAACTCCACCACCCCCCCAAAAAACCCAAAACAAAGACAATACAATGCAAGAGAGGCTCCAGTAGCCAATCAAGATAAAAATATTAAGGGCATGTGTTACAGCTTATCTTCCTCTGCAAGACCAGGAAGGCATGTGGATAAAAGAAAGGTGTCCTCACGTCTAGTACATCGTTTTACCAGGTGTCCTAACTTGTGGTCAGTGCTCTGCACTTCCTTGTAAGACAGGGAAATATGGATAGAATAGAATAGAATAGAATAGAATAGAATTAACCAGGTTAGAATAAAAACCCCCGAGATCATCAAGTCCAACCTATCTCCCAACGCCATCTAATCAACTAAACCATGGCACCAAGTGCCTCATCCACCACCTCCCTGGGCAGCACATCCCAATGGCCAATCTCTCTTGCTGGGAAGAACTTCCTAACATCCAGCCTAAACCTCCCAGCTTGAAACTGTGTCCTCTTGTTCTGGTGCTGCTTGCCTGGGAGAAGAGACCAACCCCCACCTGGCTACAGCCTCCCTTCAGGCAGTTGTAGAGAGCAAGAAGGTCTCCCCTGAGCCTCCTCTTCTGCAGGCTCAGCAACCCCAGCTCCCTCAGCCTCTCCTCACAGTGCTGTGCTCCAGACCCCTCCCCAGCTTTGTTGCCCTTCTCTGGACACCTTCCAGCAACTCAACATCTTTCCTAACCTGAGGGGCCCAGAACTGGACACAGGACTCAAGGGGTGGCCTAACCAGTGCTGAGTCCCACAATGACTTCCCTGCTCCTGCTGGCCACACTCTTCCTGATGCAGGCCAGGATGCCATTGGCCTTCTTAGCCACCTGGGCACACTGCTGGCTCATGTTCAGCCTACTCTCAGCCAGTACCCCCAGGTCCCTTTCTGCCTGGCTGCTCTTCAGCCACTCTGACCCCAGCCTGTTAGGAAATTTCTGCACATAAGAGCAAGTCTTGCTATGGTAGAGGGATGAAAAAGTACTGCATGGAAAACTGGGGAGGTGAGGAAGGGAAGCGGAAAAAAATACAGAAAGATTTGAAAGTGAGACTGGAACCTGGAGCTTCCTTCTGCACCACACCTGACAGACTAAAACAGTCACAACAGTGGAAAAGGCATTGAAATTACCATCTAGACCGAAGTGTGCTCCCAGCTCTACTGTTGCTGCTCACCTTTTAAAACAGGATTTTTCCATTACTGTGAAAACTAATGGTGAAAACCTTTTCAAGATAGGACTCCTGTGGAGAGTTTAACAAGCACCTACAGAAGGAAAACTAGGGGGGTTTAGAAAACTGTTTTTCTGTGTAACTAAAAAAAAATCAATAAAAAATTACAAGTACTTCTTAGCAGATGGCTTTCATTATCTGTTATAGCTTTTAGGTCAAGTTACATCACCATCACTGGAAATGTTTAGGAAGAGACTGGATGGGGTGCTTGGTGCCATGGTTTAGTTGCTTAGATGGTGTTGGGTGATAGGTTGGACTCGATGAGCTTGAAGTTCTTTTCCAACCTGGTTAATTCTATTCTATTCTATCCTATCCTATCCTATCCTATCCTATCCTATCCTATCCTATCCTATCCTATCCTATTCCATTCCATTCTATTAAAAATGCTGGGACCAAAAGCAAGAAAACTTAGTAACTGCATTTGAAGCCAAGAAAAGCAACCTTACTCATTTTTTTCCTACAGCTACAACAACCTCAGTGAGTTTAAAATTGTTTGATGCTCCTCTGACACCTGCTTTTTACAGGCAATCCCAAACATTACATGGAAATAAATGTATCTGATTGCTTCATTCAAAGGACCTTTTTCTTGTTAACATGAATTCTGACTTGGTAGAAAGTGTAGTTACTAGTGTAGTATGCTTGGATGATCTGAACTTTCTTGGACCAGCAGATCCATCAGGAACATGGAGTGAAGAACAAGCTGAAAGCTGCAGCTTATTGTATATTGAATGAATATTGGCTCACCTTTGTTTCTCAGCCCCGTTTCTTACTCTGCATTTTGGCATGCCACCATGGTAAGGGAAATATCCTTCCTTCCCCCCGTTAGTTTTGGCTTTTGGTTTTGATTTTCTTGGTGAGGGTTGGCTTTCACTCCTTTAATTCGGATAGAGCAGAATTAGCCTGCAGGTGTGCAGTAACAGTGGCTCGTGTATTTGTGTACAGCATGGCAACGGAAGACCTCTGGGAAGAAGCAGTGCAGGTTTGATCCGATGCATTCACACACAGCACAGCCACTTTCCATGCCTTAGGCCCTGCACCAGAGTCGTGGAGCAGTCCCATTCCTCATTTGCAGTTTTCCTTGAAGCTAAGGACTTGGAGCAAACTGAATTTCACATCTCCTCTGCGAGGTGCTGTAAAAGCTGCTCTCTGGCTCCATCTTCTGTTTTGTTGCTTGGGTTTGGGGCATTGATTTTTATTCATGTCCTCATTTTGGTGTTATCAGGGTGATGCTCTTCTGAGATGTACAAACTAAACATGCCCTTAAAAGTAGGCAGTCGTGTCTTATGTGACAGTTCAGACAAGCAGGAGAGAATCCCTACCTGCAGCTGAGAGAGGAGGGAGCTGTCAGCCCTGTGTTTAGGTATGCCCTTCAGCAAAGTCCTTACTTCTGATACAGGAGGAGAGGCTTTGCAGAGGGACCTCGACAGGCTGGACAGATGGGCAGAGGCCAAGGGCAGGAGATTGAACACAGCCAAGTGCCAGGTGCTGCACATTGGCCTCAACAACCCCAGGCAGTGCTACAGGCCCGGGGTCAGAGTGGCTGGAGAGAGGCCAAGGCAGAGAGGGACCTGGGGGTGCTGGTTTGTAGTAGGCTGACCATGAGCCTGCAGTGTGCCCAGGCAGCCAAGAAGGCCAATGGCATCCTGGCCTGCATCAGGAACAGTGTGGCCAGCAGGAGCAGGGAGGCCATTCTCCCCCTGTACACTGCACTGGTTAGGCCGCACCTTGAGTCCTGTGTCCAGTTCTGGGCCCCTCAGGTTAGGAAGGAGGTTGAGATGCTGGAAGGTGTCCAGAGAAGGGCAACAAAGCTGGGGAGGGGTTTGGAGCACAGCCCTGTGAGGAGAGGCTGAGGGAGCTGGGGTTGCTTAGCCTGGAGAAGAGGAGGCTCAGGGGAGACCTTCTTGCTGTCTACAACTGCCTGAAGGGAGGTTGTAGCCAGGTGGGGGTTGGTCTCTTCTCCCAGGCAAGCAGCACCAGAACAAGAGGACACAGTCTCAAGCTGTGCCAGGGGAGGTTCAGACTGGATGTTAGGAAGAACTTCTACACAGAGAGAGTGATTGGCCATTGGAATGGTCTGCCTGGGGAGGTGGTGGAGTCACCATCATTGGAGGTGTTTAGGAGGAGACTTGATATGGTGCTTGGTGCCATGGTTTAGTTGCTTAGATGGTGTTGGATGATAGGTTGGACTCGATGATCTTGAAGGTCTCTTCCAACCTGGTCTATTCTAGTCTAGTCTAGTCTAGTCTAGTCTAGTCTAGTCTAGTCTACTCCCTTCACCAAAAAGCATAACTGTATGTTCTGTTTGCAGCTTTTCCTCACAGTTCTGATCACTGGCACCACAGTGACATCTCACATACCTCTCAGCTACAACCGGCAAGTACTGGGGCCGCTGAGTGGGAGTGGAAGAGCTTAATAACCAGGCTGGCCTATCTGCAGGTACTAAGCAAACCAGTCCTGTTATGAAGTGATCAACAATAATAAAAATAGTATGAAGAATGCCAAGAATTAGACTTCCATAAAGGAATAAACATGGAGATAAAATTTTAGGCACAAACTCTTCAACATGTTCCCCTTTGAGCCATTAGGTAGTCTGAGTCTAGCTGCTCTCACCCTGCAAAAAGGGAACCAGAGTGGGAGCAAAGCTGCACTGTGGTTGATCCAGTGCTTAAATTTAAAACTGCTCCGTTGACACTGAGCCAGGTTTGAGCTTCTGAGGCCTCTTCCTCAAAATGCAAAACTAAAGAACTTAAGTACACAAAAGATTACCACATAAAAAAGTAAAGCCACTTGGCAACAAGTACAGCTGCCCTGCAGTAGCCCTTGAACGTGGCACTGTGTTAGCCTCTCCCAAGCCTGTCTCCTCTGCCTGCTTGCAAACTGTGTGCCAGCATTACAGTATATGGCATTTACAGGCTCTACAAACCTCACACTCCTGTGCCACTGCAAAAACACAGGCTTGAGGCTCTCTGCTCCTCTTTTGTCATCAGTGATAGCCTTCATGAGACAGTCACTGGAAAAAACATTTTTAATTTCAGAGACTACATCATTCTTGGAAGCATGTGGGAAACAAATATAGATGAGCTCTTTATATAGAAAGGCAAACTTCACAGAGCACCAAAATGTTCCATGGAAAATTCACTTGTCCATCTTGCTTAAAAGTACAAAACTTGCCTGAAAATGTAGCCTCAAATGCAGACCTTCCTCCTGAGTTTGCTCCAGGTGGTTATCAGTCACCAAATGCCCAGTATCATAGTATCACAGTAGCAGTCAGGGCTGGAAGGGACCACAAGGATCAGCTAGTTCCAACCCCCTGCCACGGGCAGGGACACCCCACACTAGAGCAGGCTGGCCAGAGCCAGTGCTGCCTGCCACACTTTTATTGGTAAGTCCTGCATTCCCATGATGAGTGTTTTCTTCTAGATTTGATCAATTTTGGCTTCTGCAGGCCTTCAGAAAATGAGGACCTTTCAGGAGCACAGCTTGAATCTGCTGTGGGTCACAGTTTCATAGTTTCAGTCAGGGTTGGAAGGGACCACAAGGATCATCGAGTTCCAACCCCCCTGCCATGGGCAGGGACACCCCACACTAGAGCAGGCTGGCCAGAGCCTCATCCAGCCTGGGCTTAAACACCTGCAGGGACGGGGCCTCAACCACCTCCCTGGACAACCCATTCCAAGCTGTGGGGAGAAGATGAGCTTGAAGAAAACAGGCATGGCAGCACCGCTCTCTGGCACCTTCTTGGGAAGAAGTGCACTCAGCTGTTAGTTGCCATGCAAGTGCTGTTGGCTTTGGAACTGACTGTGAACATGTGAGAACAAAAAAGCAGCGATGCTGTGTCAGTGTGTGGGCTGCAAATGAGAACTCCTGGCTCATACATTTTGCCCCATAAGCAGTTCTGGCATTGTGTGCAGTCTTATTGCTGTTTCCTTTGTCCTCATTGATCCTGCTATGGTATTACTCACATTCTGAGCTCCCAACTTGCTGCAAAAAACCTCCAGTTTAATTCCCCATCTTTTGAGTGGATCTTCTAAGTTCCTTGTTTTTGTATTTCCAGGCCTCAGGACTTCAGGAGCTTGTTTTCAATCTCTCTTCCCTCTGGGGTATTTAAGAATCCTGGGGTGTTGTTGACAAATACATTTTCTGTTTGGAAAATTGCATTAAAATCACCTGGGTGACCTGCCTGAGGAGCAAATCCTCTTCTGCTGCATAATGCACAAACTACATGAAGGCTTTCATTGCTCACTTTCCTTTTATCTAAATTGTGCAATTAACTGCATGTCCAGGGAATACCAAGGAACATTTTCTTACAACAACATTTGTCTTTTAGGTATTAAATCCCTTTTCTTCTCACTTTGACTACATATGGGCCTACAGTGGATGTTGTTAGGCTTACCTATGAGGAGAGGCTGAGGGAGCTGGGGTTGCTTAGCCTGCAGAAGAGGAGGCTCAGGGGAGACCTTCTTGCTCTCTACAGCTCCCTGCAGGGAGGTCGTAGCCAGGTGGGGGTTGGTCTCTTCTCCCAGGCAAGCAGCACCAGAACAAGAGGACACAGTCTCAAGCTGTGCCAGGGGAGGTTCAGGCTGGATGTTAGGAAGAAATTCTACACAGAGAGATTGGCCATTGGAATGTGCTGCCTGGGGGGGTGGTGGAGTCACCATCACTGGAGGTGTTCAGGAGGAGACTTGATGGGGTGCTTGGTGCCATGGTTGAGTTGATTAGATGGTGTTGTGTGGTGGTGAGAGAAAGTTGAGAGCTGATGGGTTGGACATGATGATTTTGAAGGTCTCTTCCAACCTGGTCTATTCTATTCTATTCTATTCTATTCTATTCTATTCTATTCTATTCTATTCTATTCTATTCTATCTGAAACCTCATGAATTTAACAAGGCCAAGTGCAAAGTCTTGCACCTGGGTGGGGACAATCCCTTGTATCAATACAGACTGAACCCTACAGATGAATAGGTTGAGAGCAGCCCTGGGGAGGAGTTGAGGACACTGGTGGATGAAAAACTGGACGTGAGCTGGCAAGGTGAACTTTCAGCCCAGAAAGCCAACTGCATCCTGGCTTGTGTCAAAAGAAACTCAGCCACCAGGTCAAGGGTGATGATTCTGCCTCTCTGCTGCAGTTTCATCAGACCTCATCAGGAGCACTGTGTCCAGCTATGAAGTCCTCATGAGGTACAGGAAGAATGTGAGTGCAGAGGAGGGCCTCAAAAATGGTCAGAGGGATGGAACCCCTCTCCCATGAGGAAACACTAACAGCTGGGGTGGTTCAGCCTGGAGAAGGCTCCAGGGAGACCTTGTTGTAGCCTTTCAGTATATAAAGAAGTCTTATAAAAAGGATAAAGAGAGAACTATCCTGTCAGTACAGGCCTTGTTTTAAACTGAAAAAGGGTAGCTTTCTATCTGACATAAAAATCTTTGTTATGGAGGGTGGTGAGGCACTGGAACAGACTGCCCAGAGGAGTTGTGGATGCCCCAACCCTGAAAGTGCTCAAGGTCCAGTTGGATGGGGCTTTGAGCAGCCTGATCAGGTGGAAGCTGTCCCTGTCCATGGCAGGAAGGTAGGAATAGATGATCTTTAAAGGTCACTTCCAATAGAAGCTATTCTGTGATTCTATGATCTGAGCATATAAAGTCAAACAAGAAAACTATTATTCAACTGTTAAACAGCAACGTTCACAGGTTGGGAGTACCTTGGAAATTGGAATGAAGGAATGTTAAGAAAAAAGAGAGAAAAGTTTGATAGAACTTGAGACCAAAAGGATCCTAACAGTGCTACCAAAGCTCTAACATCTTTTTAATATGCATCTTTCAACAGAAAGCCTTTGGAGCTGGGCAGTTTTCTCGAAATAGAATAGGGTCATAGAATCAATAAGGCTGGAAAAGACCTCAAAGATCATCAAGTCCAACCTATCACCCAACACCTCAGGACTACTACACCATGGCACCAAGTGCCACATCCAATCTCCTCTTGAACACCTCCAGGGATGGTGACTCCACCACCTCCCTGGGCAGCACATTCCAATGCCTAACAACTCTCCCTGTGAAGAACTTCCTCCTCACCTCAAGCCTAAACGTCCCCTGGCAGGATAGGATAGGATAGGATAGGATAGGATAGGATAGGATAGGATAGGATAGGATAGGATAGGATAGGATAGGATGGAACTGAAAATAATAGAATAGAATAGAATAGAATAGAATAGGATAGAATAGAATAGAATAGAATAGAATAGAATCAAGCAATGAAGCCACTTTGTCGATTCCCCCTTACTGCAATGACATGGAAAGATTCATATTGTTAAAACACCTAACATCTGAGTCTCTAAAAACAGTGGTAGGCCCTCACTAAAGCTGACAATTTTGTTGACTCAATCCTGTGTCAAAAGATTGCTTTAAAGGCTTGTGGTTTCTGAAGCAGGATCCCTTTCTGTGGGAAACAGCTCCTGCAAAGAAGTCCTGAGAAGTGGCTTGGGAACACAATTGCAGAGGTTTCAGTGTATACAGGGACTTAGGACTCAGTAACACAGGGCTGTTCAAGAACCCTAGATTGTCTAATCAATCCTGCTTCGTGTCTTACTCTGTGCAGATGTTGTGAGTCACCTTCACTTCATCAGTTAAGTAGCATTTCTGGCTGTCACCACAGCTAGGGGTTCCTCAGCCTGGGAGCACTTCCATCCATCCCAGTGATGGCACACTTAGATAGGCACTGCCCCTGATGGTGGTGTGGAGCATTTGGTTCCCCAGTTACCTCACGACCACTCCTGATCAGCACCATTTTCATTCTAGCTAGCTTGCAGCCAGGATGCCTGAGTGCTTCGAACATCTTGCACAGGAGGCCCATATGTCTGCAGTCAGGCTCTGCAGAGTGCCCTTTGCTTCTGAAGAGGGAACCAGAGCTGAGTCAGGTTTGGCTGCTTGGGAGAGACATCCCTTGGACAAGAGTGGGTGTGTGTCAGCATTGGCCTGTTCTAGGACAGCCAGCAAATGAGGCAGTTCATGGAGGTGGCAGAAGTACTCTCTGTTTGTAACTGGGGTGGGTTCAGGCTCTGCCTTTATAATTAGCTGCAGATTTGGAGCAGAAAAGTAGAAAAATATAAATCACTCCCTGTTGGGTGTCAAAAGGAAAACAAAAGATCATTCTAAACACATTCACTGGGTAAATATCTAGAATAAGACAGGCTCTACCATACCAATGTTCTCTCTTCTCTTCTGATCCCTGCTGTTTGTGCCTCACTTGGGAGAGATTAACCTGCTTGCTGGCTGGCCTTGGCTGAGCTCTTAACTCTAACCCACAGCTTCTCTCTCCACTCCATTTCTCTCTTGGGACAGGGGGGTAGCAGGGGGCGGGGGAGCAGCTTCCTTGACCTCAGACCAGAGGGGTTTCATGTGGTTTGCTAATTGTAAATATCTGTATAATACCCTAGCTGCTGTATATTTTGTGCATGTTCATTGCGTTCCAGAGTGCAGCTCCTGCTTGCAAACACAGCTTCATTGCCCTCTAACTGCGTTGGTCTGGCTACAGTCAGTGCTGGGGGGAAACTTCTACCCACCACAGTAAAACAGTAGATGCTCTGGAGGCAGGAGGCCACAGGTTTGGAGGGTAAAACCAAGTATTTGTCATGTCTTCATACCTCCTCGTGTAAAAAGCATTATCTGACCAAGAAGTACCTCTATGAAGGCTGAGGAACTGGTGAGTTTACATCTTGTACCTCTGAAAGTGGGTGAGGAAAATCCAAAGAGGAAAACAAAGAACACCCCTGAGCCAGCCCATCTGGAAGGCACTGAAAACCAGGCTGACATTCTCAGAGGTTTTGATTACCCTCTGACATTCAGGCTGTCTGTCCCAGAATTGCCTCTCTGGTGTATGATTAATATATATGGACAGGACAATTTTCCCACAGAGGCTCTAAATCAGGTATCAGTGCCAAAAACAAAGGTGCTCAAAAGGCTCCATATGAGACCAAGTAACAGAACAGAGTAGAATGGAATGGAATGGAATGGAATGGAATGGAATGGAATAGAATAGAATAGAATAGAATAGAATAGAATAGAATAGAATAGAATAGAATAGAATAGAATGGAATAGACCAGGTTGGAAGAGACCTTTGAGATCATCATAGTTTCAGTCAGGGTTGGAAGAGACCACAAGGATCATCTAGTCCCAACCCCCCTGCCATGAGCTGGGACACCCCACACTAGATCAGGCTGGCCACAGCCTCATCCAGCCTGCTCTTAAACACCTCCAGGGATGGGGCCTCAACCACCTCCCTGCACAACCCATTCCAGGGCTTCACCACTCTCATGGTGAAGAACTTCCTCCTCACCTCCAGCCTGAATCTCCCCACCTCCAGCTTCATTCCATTCCCCCTAGTCCTATCACTCCCTGATAGCCTGAAAAGTCCCTCCCCAGCCTTCTTGGTGACTCCACCACCTCCCTGGGCAGCACATTCCAATGGGCAGTTACTGAGAGGTAGCTAGGACTCACAAAGCATGCTTTCAAATCAATTGTCAGAGCTCTATGTAGCAGTGTCAGAGCACTGGCCTTTGAACCTTACTGGTGTGGATCCATCTGTTGAATCCAGGAGCAGGCACCACCAAGACATCTATCAAACTTCTTGGCACTCAGGAGCTATGTGGTGGAAGTCCTAGGCAGCTGCTGCTGGGAGCTTGACTGCTACAGGACCACTTATGTGCAGGCAGTCCAGTTTCTCTCCTTCACAGTGAAACACAGTGATCCATGATCCTTTCAAGCACTTCACTGTGCAGATTATTGATTTGGGGATTTTGGCACCTGGCTTAAAGAATTCCTATGTGTCCAGAGAAGGGCAACAAAGCTGGGGAGGGGTTTGGAGCACAGCCCTGTGAGGAGAGGCTGAGGGAACAAGAGGAAATACAATACAATACAATACAATACAACAGGTTGGAAGAGACCTTCAAAGATCATCACGTCCAACCCATCAACCAATCCAACCCACCTAAAATACAATACAGTACCATACAGTACAATACAGTACAAAAGAGTACAATACAGTACAATACAGTACAATACAACCCACCTAAACAACTGAAAAACTAAACCCTGGCACCAAGCACCCCAATAGTCTCAAGCTGCACCAGGGGAGGTTCAGGCTGGATGATAGGAAGAAGTTCTTCCCAGGAAGAGAGATTGGCCATTGGGATGTGCTGCCCAGGGAGGTGGTGGAGTCCCCATCCCTGGAGGTGTTTAGGAAGAGACTGGCTGAGGCACTTGGTGCCATGGTCGAGTTGATCAGATGGTGTTGGGGGATAGGTTGGACTTGATGATCTCAAAGGTCTCTTCCAACCTGGTTAATTCTGTATTCTGTATGCCTTCATGGGGATGCCTGACCAGACCTGCATCAATCAGCATTAAAATGTTTAATTTTAGATAACAGCTCCTTTGATACAAGTTTCTACTTAGAATCAGAGAATCACAGAATCAATAAGGTTGGAAAAGACCTCAAAGATCATCAAGTCCAACCTAGCACCCACCACCTCATGACTACTAGACCATGGCACCAAGTGCCACATCCAATCCCCTCTTGAACACCTCCAGGGATGGTGACTCCACCACCTCCCTGGGCAGCACATCCCAAAGGCCAATCTCTCTTGCTGGGAAGAACTTTCTCCTCACCTCCAGCCTAAACCTCCCCTGGAACAGCTTGAGACTGTGTCCTCTTGTTCTGGTGCTGGGTGCCTGGGAGAAGAGACCAACCCCTTCAGGGAGTTGTAGACAGCAAGAAGGTCTCCCCTGAGCCTCCTCTTCTCCAGGCTAAGCAACCCCAGCTCCCTCAGCCTCTCCTCACAGGGCTGTGCTCCAGACCTCTCCCCAGCTTTGTTGCCCTTCTCTGGACACATTCAAGTGTCTCAATGTCCTTCTGAAATTGAGGAGCCCAGAACTGGACACAGGACTCCAGGTGTGGCCTGCTCCTGCTGGCCAACTCTGTTCCTGATGCAGGCCAGGATGCCATTGGCCTTCTTGGCCACCTGGGCACACTGCAGTACTTTTCAGCACCATTTATGTGGTGAATGCTCTACATCTTGCACAGTGAAAGCTGCTAAATGAGGCTCCTTCAGCTGTCACTGGTGAAACTTCCAACGAATCAGTAAAAGAGTCTGAGGTGACACAAGGCGTGGTGGTGGGAGTTGGAAGGATAGGGAGGACATCATGGACTTTTCTACTGCTCTGTGCTCTTGCATACTTTCTGCTCTGTGCCTAGAGACTGACTGCTAATTTTATGATAATAATTCCATACATATTTCCATCGATTTGGTGATTGTCCCAGTTCATAGCAAAATGTAAGCAATAGGAGCTTTTTGATGCTATTGCTTGGAAGCCAAGGCTTTATCAGCTGGTATGCTTCAAAACCCCAGAGACAGCTGCATTTACAGATGGTGGATTTCCAAGTGAGGTGGAACACAATCTGCAGTAGGGCAGAGGAGAAAGCTGTAGCTGCAGTGTCAAGTGTGTGACCTGCAAACCAGGAGACACTGCTTTTTACACTGATCAAGGGGCAATGGATGTAAACTCAAGCACAGAAAGTCCCTTCTCAACACAGAAGAAGCTTCATTCTTGTGAGAGTGATGGAGCCCAGGAGCAGGCTGCCCAGAGATGGTGTGGAGTCTCCTTCTCTGGAGACCTGTGTGACCTGCCCTAAGTGATCCTGCTTTGAAGAGGGGTTGGACTCAATGATCTTTGGAGGCCCCTTCCAACCCCTAGCATTTTGCAGTTCTGTGATTCTGTGACTCTCTCCTGTGAGAGGAATATGAGATGTTAAGGACTCTTGCCTCTCATCTGATACAATCCTGCACCATAGTTTTCCTCTCCCAAGTACCTATAACTCAAAGGGGAGGGAAGACAAAAAGCAAGCAGGACAAGTTTTCTAGGCAGGAATGGGCTTGAGCTTGACCTGAATGGGGAGGTGGAAAGAGGGAATGGTTGTGCAGCTGCAGCATGATTTCATACAGCACATCACTGGAGGTGGGGAGATTCAGGCTAGAAGTGAGGAGGAAGTTCTTCACTGTGAGGGTGGTGAGGCCCTGGAATGGGTTGTGCAGGGAGGTGGTTGAGGCCCTGTCCCTGGAGGTGTTTAAGACCAGGCTGGATGAGGCTCTGGCCAGCCTGATCTAGTGTGGGGTGTCCCTGCCCATGGCAGGGGGGTTGGAACTGGATGATCCTTGTGGTCCCTTCCAACCCTGACTGAAACTATGACACTATGAAACTGGCTGGAGGTAATGATCTGGCTCCAGCTCCTCCAAAACCTCCTGTAAGACCTCATTTACCATAGGTGTGAAGTGACCATCAGAGACCTTCCTACCATGGGCTATTTAAGGCAGCTATCTTTTCCCCAACTTGAAGGCTGGCAGTGTCAGCTTTGACTTGTATTTATGGAAGGACTTTTCCTTTTAAATCATACTTTGCTTAATTTAGGAGGGGTTTGTTCCTGTCCTTTAGGTTTAGCCAGAAAGATGTGGAACTACATGTGGTTATGTATGCACACATCCACAAACACAGAGACTCAGAAGAGAAGGAGGGAGAAATACCACTTGTGATGAGGCACAGAAGTTCTGAAGGGAGAATCTGTACACATTTCAGGCTTTGCTTTTTTAATACGAGGTGACATGCTGCCCTAGTGCTGACTTGTAGCAGAAGAGATTAAAAATTCTTGGACCATCAGTAGAAAAAATCACAGGGCTGTGCTTACAGAGGTCATTAACTGCCCAGACATCTGTTGGGTAACAAATTCTGCTAAACATAGATTATGAAACAGTTCTTGAGTTATGCAGAGGATAATTTCACAATCCAGAAAACAGAGAAATCAAGCACAGTAAAAGCCATGTTAGAGCTCTGTAGTGACTCTTGGGGAGGAATGAACTGTGATGTCAGAATTACAGGCAAGTTTGGTGCTAGTGGCAGTGGTCTGCTGGATTGCTACCAGTGTGATAAAGAACAAATTTAGATGATATTCACAATTAAAGTCATATATTCCACAAAGTAAAGGACACAGTAGAGCTGGCCAGATTAAATGGAGGGACTCTGTGACAAAGGTGTGCAGCTAACTAGACAAAAGTAAAAACTCCACATGCCTCAGTGGAAACTACTGTAAAACAGGATGGCACCACAGTAACAGACATCAGTACTAAAAAAAAAGGAGTTAGAATTAGAATAGAAGGGAAGTGAAGTGAAGTGAAGTGAAGTGAATAGACCAGGCTGGAAAAGACCTTTGAGATCATCAAGTCCAATGTATCACCCAACACCATCTAATCAACTCAACCATGGCACCAAGTGCCTCATCCAGGCTCCTCCTAAACACCCCCCAGTGATGGTGACTCCACCACCTCCCTGGGCAGCACATCCCCAATGGCCAATCTCTCTTGCTGGGATGAATTTCTTCCTGACATCCAGCCTAAACCTCCCCTGGCACAGCTTGAGACTGTGTCCTCTAGTTCTGGTGCTGGGTGCCTGGGAGAAGAGACCAACCCCCAGCTGGCTACAACCTCCCTTCAGGGAGTTGGAGAGAGCAAGAAGGTCTCCCCTGAGCCTCCTCTTCTGCAGGCTAAGCAACCCCAGCTCCCTCAGCCTCTCCTTACAGGGCTGTGCTCCAGGACCCTCCCCAGCCTTGTTGCCCTTCTCTGGAAAACAATCAACAAATGCAGCAATGGATAAATTGGTGCTAGGGTGGAAAGAGGCTGGAACATTCCAAACAATGTATACATTAAAGCATAACAGAGCCTAATTCCCCTGGAATAAGGACTACTGTCCCATTCCCCATAAGTTAGTTGCAGGAGCTGGTTGGTAGAGGAGCATACAGGAGGTCAATTATGCTGCACTTGACTACAATTTGCTTACAGGGCTGTAGCTTATCTTGAAAATAAGAGCTTAAGTGATATCTGTCAGCCTTTGGAATCAATCAGGAGTGACTTATTAGCTGCTGCAGAAGTTGAGCACACAGCACAACCAATCATTGAAAATATGGAGAGTGAAAACACTTGTCAGACCAAATAAATAGTTTTGGCTATTTTCCCTCCTCCAGCTGAGCAAAGCCATACTGAGTATCTAAGTAGAAATGTCAAGTAAAACATGCTGTAACTTTTTCTGAAGGAAAAGACAAGATAAAAGGGACCTGAAATGGAAGACATGAAGGGAAAAAATAAGCATTGCTCAAGGAAAATAAAACACAACCCTCTCCCTCCCACCCCCCCAGTATTTTGGATATCAGAGTTAGAAGCCTGAATTTTTTTGTCTGCTTTGCATTAAGTTTAATCTTCCACCAAGATCCAGTTATATAAATCACTGTTAGACTTGCATACACCAGCATGTGACAGGGTCAGGGCTCTAGAAAAACAGAAATAACAACAGAAAAAACAGAAATACCTCAATGGATGGTAGGAGCAGGAGACTACCAGAGCAAAGATTACAGTCACCACACAAGCCCTGCACACAACCCTGCAGAAGTGTACCCTTTGTGTCCTCCTGAATTATGATAGGGGGTTTCTGGCACTTTCATTCTGGACATGATTGGAAAATATCCATAAAGTGCACATTGCCTTACAAATGGCTTCTCAACAGGAAAATACTACAACTGATCCCCAAATGTTTGAGGCTTTCCACCTGCACCATGGTGAAACTGAAAGCTCTCTCCAAAACCAGAAGGACTCACTGTTGACCAGAATCGCTCTGCTTGGTGCAGGCTCTAGTGAAGGAAAGGTAGCACTTGTAATTCAAGGTTTGTTATAAGCTGACCTCAAGGCAGTTCTACAACTTTCATAATGAGAAAGGCTTTTGCAATGTCAGCTTGGGAAGAATTATCCTTCTGTGCTTTTCAAAGCCATGTTTTAAGTGCCCTTCCTTCCCATTTGAAATGCCTCTAAACCAAGGCAATATTATCACAGTATCACCAAGGTTGGAAGAGACCTCAGAGACCATCGAGTCCAACCTGTCACCACAGACCTCATGACTACACCATGGCACCAAGTGCCACGTCCAGTCCCATCTTGAACACCTCCAGGGACAGAGACTCCACCACCTCCCTGGGCAGCACATTCCAATGGTGAATGATTCTCTCAGTGAAGAACTTTCTTCTCACCTCCAGCCTAAATTATCCTGCAAGTTGGTGCAAGACAGAGTTGCCGATTCCAATGGGCAATCACTTTCTCTGTGTAGAAGTTCTTCCTAACCTCCAGCCTAAACCTCCCCTGGTGCAGCCTGAGACTGTGTCCTCTTGTTCTGCTACTGGCTGCCTGAGAGAAGAGATCAACCTCTGCCTGGCTACAGCCTCCCTTCAGGTAGTTGTAGAGAGCAAGAAGGTCTCCCCTGAGCCTCCCCTTCTCCAGGCTAAGCAACCCCAGCTCCCTCAGCCTCTCCTCACAGGGCTGTGCTCCAGACCCCTCCCCCAGCTTTGTTGCCCTTCTCTGGACACGCTCCAACAAGTAAACCTCCTTCCTAAACTGAGGGGCCCAGAACTGGACACAGGACTCAAGGGGTGGCCTAACCAGTGCAGTGTACAGGGGCAGAATGACCTCCCTGCTCCTGCTGGCCACACTCTTCCTGATGCAGGCCAGGATGCCATTGGCCTTCTTGGCCACCTGGGCACACTGCAGGCTCATGTTCAGCCTCCCATCGACCAGTACCCCCAGGTCCCTCTCTGCCTGGCTGCTCTCAGCCACTCTGACCCCAGCCTGTAGCACTGCATGGGGTTGCTGTGGCCAATGTGCAGAACCCAGCACTTGGCTGTGTTCAATCTCCTGCCCTTGGCCTCTGCCCATCTGCCCAGCCTGTCCAGGTCCCTCTGCAGAGCCTCTCTGCCCTCCAGCAGATCAACTCCTGCCCCCAGCTTGGTGTCGTCTGCAAATTTACTGATGATGGACTCGATGCCCCTCATCCAGATCATCAATAAAGATATTGAAGAGCATGGGGCCCAGCACTGATCCTTGGGGCACACCACTAGTGCCTGGCTGCCAGCTGGATGTGGTCTTTTCCAACCTGGGTGATTCTCTGTGTGTGAGATTTCATAAATTTATATTAACTACTAAGTGGCAAAAGACAGAAGAACTGCTGTCAAGACCAACTTGACGCCAGCCATGCCAGCTGCTTTGCAGAGAGAAACCAAGCAGAGCTTTCTCTTACAGTGTATTTTGATTTGGGGCAAAAGATGGCAATGCATAACAACCACATTTAAAGTAGAAGCTGGATAATAAACTTCTGCACTGTAGCAGTGTATCAGAGAAAGAGCTCCCAGCTCTCAAATACCACATGCAGGTGTGATACCTCAGTGGGAAGCAATTTAGGGATGAATGAATAATTCTGTCCTCTTGTTTACCAGACCATACCCATTGCATTCCCCATCAAGATAAAAAAGAAAAAGAGAAATACCCCTCCTTGTTTTGCCTCCCTGGGAAGTGCTTGTGGAGTATTTTTTAGCTGGAAGTGCTTTATAGTCCAAGCTGGCTGTAGCTGGCATTGGTGTCCCTTAGCTGCTTGATTAGTGTAGATAAATTCTGCACGCCTGTGTCTGGGATCCATGGTAATGGAGCTGTGTTGCTATGCTATGAAATGTGCAGGAGGGTCCAGTGCTTCAGGAAGGTTATGATTTCCGTGGCTACTGAAACTTGGTAGTAAAAGCAAGGAGGAATGCTTGGAGGAACAAACCAAAGCGACGGCTGGCACGGTGGCAAGGGATCGCTCAGGTCAGTGGGTGTGGGCAAGGCCCCTGGCATCCCAGGAAAGCTTCCCCAGGAGGCATGCAACAACCATCTGAAAGACTGTTTGAAAGTGGTGGTGTGGGGGATGAACATCCTAGTTCTGTTCCTGTCATCCTGAGGAAAAGCTGCATGGCAACACTGCCTGTGTATGGGTACTTGTGTGGGGGACTGTATTAACCCCTGAACAGACATGCAGGAGTTACAACCAGCGTTATGAGAAGGGAAAGCTAAACACAACCAGGGTGAACTACTGCAAATGATCCTTCTCAAGCTATCCAATAGACATGACTATTATCTCTGGCATCCTGACAAGAGAGGGTTTTTTTTTTTCCTCCACTGGCATAACCCAAAATCTCAGACCTGTAGTTTCAGCAAATGCAGAAGACTCCTCCTGTCTTCACTGCCTGGGGGGCCTGGAGGGAAGCTGAGAAGTCTGCACCAGTATTTCCCTAGGCACACTGGTATTATCAGGAATATATTGGACTGCTGCTGCCTGCTGCTACCAGCATCTCAAGGATGGAAAATAAGTTTCAGAGGAAAGGGAAGGAAGGGAAAGGGAAGGAAAAAAAAACAAAATAAAACAAACAACCCCCCAAACATATAAAAATATCTTAGCTTTTGTATGCTACAGGGTGTTTCCTGCTCTTGTTGGGTCTTGACAGACCAGCTGAGATATGAAAGAGATGGAATAAATTTAAAGGGCTAGAGCAGAGACAGGTTTTTGTTCTTGAACAGAAGCCTACCTGAAGTGAGAGCAGCAATGTAACACATCAGGAAGGACATGCAGAGAATTGCAAATCTGTTGGAGTTCTTGTATGCACCACCTTATTGCAGCTGCAACTTTGAAACGTTTAAGCAGCTTTCTCCATGTCAGATTTAATATTCCCCCATGGTACTGAATAGGAGAGGTCCTGCTCTGATAAACACTGATAAACACATAAAGACAACTCATAGCCTGGGAGACCTTTCAATCTAAGGCCTTTTCTAAAGCAAGTGCACCTATCAAACATACAGTTTGATTTGAATGGCAATAACCTCCTTGTCTCCTATTCTGGCGTCTTAAAACCTCACCACCATCAAGTTAAATAAGAACAAGTGCAGAATTCTGCATCTGAGGACCAGCAGTAAAGACCAGAGGTCCTCCTGCTGGAAAGCAGCTCCATGGAGAAAGACTTTGGAGCCGTGTTGCACAGCAAATTGTCCATGGGACAGTAATGTGCCCTTGTGGCCAAGAGGGCAAATGGCATCCTGGGGTGCATTAAGAAAAGTGTGTCCAGCAGGTCTAGGGAGGTTCTCCCTCTCTACTCTGCCCTGTGAGAGCACACCTGGAATACTGTGTCCATTTCTGGGCTCCCCAACTCAAGAGGCAGGGATCTGCTGGAGAGAGAGCAACAGAGAGCTATGAGGATGGTTGAGGGACCCGAACATCTGTCCTGTGAAGAAAGACCGAGAGAGCTGGGGCTGGTTTGTGCTGAGAAGGGATCTTACCAAAGTCTATAAATATCTGAGGGGTGTGTGTCAAGATGAAGGTGCCCAGTGATAGGACAAGGAACAACAAGTACAAGCTAGAACACAAGAGGTTTCACTTCAACACAAGGAGACACCTCTTTACAGTGAGGTTCACAGAGCACTGGAACAGGCTCCCCAGAAAGGTTGTGGAGTCTCCTCTGGAGCCTTTCAAAACCTGCCTGGATGTGTTCCTGTGAGACTGACTCCTGCTGCCATGGCACAGATGGTCCCCTAAGAGACTAGTTTTTCCTCTGAGAATAATCTTACTGTGCACTTCTACCAAAACTGCCTTTAGAATAACCTAAGTGCCTCCAAAATACCCATGAACTTAGTCTCCCAGCACCTACATTTGGTCTGCAGAGTTGGAAACCAAATATATCAAGCTACTGTGATAGCCCTTCCCTTGCATTGCCACATGACCTATTCTTCCCCTGGATGGTACACTGCTGCTCACTGTGGCTCTAGCTCCCAGGCCAGGAAACAGCAAGGGATTTGGATGGCTGGAAGGATGGTGGGGAATACGAAAATCCCTGGGAAGGTTCAAAGGCTGTTCTCTGGGCTTCCCAATGGCTAGGCAATGAAAAGGAGGCTGTCTTTGAAGATGGGCCAGCAGCCGCCAGGACGCAAAGTCGTCGTTTAGAGGTCATTGTTCTGCAAAGGGCTGCAGCTTCACTGTGTGCTCCTGCAGGGAAAGCCAAGGTACAGACTTCTAGAAGGTGCTAGACACTTTGAAAGGACAGCAGCTGCCTCTGCAGATTTTAGAAAAGTAGGCAACCTCAGTCTGAGTCCTAGAATATAGAAAACAACCAACCTTGAGATGCAGTACCTTAATGTCAGTATCCTGCAAAGTGTCTGGGGTTACATCTTATCTGATCTAGGATGTAGTTGCTCAGTCTAGGATGAGTTTCATACATTTCCTTAAGCTGCTTGACTAAGAATATTAAATGAGCTTCTTTTTGGTAAGTTTCAGCAAAATAGGGTCCAACCCCACTGTACTGAAACACAACCAAAAACCCCTCACCAGAACAAGCTGCAGTGTGGGAAACAGAAGTGAAAAATGGTACTTGATTTATGCAGCAAATCAAGTCAATTGAATGCACAGAACTTGCCTAAAGGAAGACTAAAGGGAATAGGCCACATCTATTACAAGACAATAAATTTAAACTCAGAATGCTTTGTAAAAATATAAACTTTAATGACAAGCAGTAGCATAAACTTAGCCCATGGAAAATATAAGACTTTTAAGGAGTGAAAAGGAGTTTAATGGTGAAACTCTTCAAGGCTGTGGAATGTGCTGCCCAGGGAGGTGGTGGAGTCATCAAGTCAAGAGGGTATTGGATGTGGCTCTTGGTGCCATGGTTTAGTAGTCATGAGGTGTTGGGTGATAGGTTGGACTTGATGATCTCAAAGGTCTTTTCCAATCTGGTTTATTCTAGTCTAGTCTAGTCTGGTCTAGTCTAATCCTATTCCATTCTATTCCATTCTAATCCTCCAGACAGACCATGCTGAAATCATTCATCCAGATTTAGGCCAAAAGGCAGAACTAGCTCATACAGGGCACTCGTGTGGTATAGCTTTGCCCACTATCTAGAAAAACCTGAACCCAAAGAAGGATGCATCTGTTTTCAGTGACAGCCCCAAGCTCTCTCCCTGCTCAGCTGTGTCAGCTCTGCCAGTAATGAGCAGAAACACTAATATCAGTGGGTTTTGTTCCTTCGCTGCAGATCTCCCAGATTCATAAATGTGCCTCTGATGGCAGTGCTAGCCATTATGACTCTCACATCAAGAGGCTGATACACAAGAGGCTTGGGTTGATTATCCATCTTCAAAAGGATCTTCCTCAATATTAATCAAATTGGCCTGCTCCCAGCAGAAAAGTACTGATGCCTACCAAAGGCGACACACACCCAGCCTGGATGCTGCCCTGCAGGGGATCTAACATGGACCTAATGGAAGCTGTGCAGGAACAGGTAGAACTCAGTGCTCCAAATGGTTTCAAAGATAATAGCAAGAAGCAAGTACATACAAAAAAGTACAGTAAAGTGGTTTTGCTTGTATAAACCCCATTGGGACTCTGTACAAGTTTTGTCTGAGGGGTTCTTCTATCAGTCATAATCATCAGGGCTGAGTGGGCTAGGGGGAGAGTGGGCCAAGCTGCTTCAGCTCTGCTTTCCTCTTGTGTTGATAAGAAAATTACAGCATGCCTACAGCTTGCAGTTTTCCAAGGTGATTCAGAATTCATGCTGGTTTATGACCAATTCAACCATGAAGAGTTAAAATGTTTATTTTTTTCCTGGCAGCCAAATTTTATAATTCCCAATGACCCTCCAGGATTTATTCAAAGTCTCCCTGACTCAGGCTGGTTGGCACCAAGACATTTTCCTGGTGCGGCAAGGACTCTCAAATGCCTTTTCCCCAGCACTTAGAAGAAGGAATCATTGAAGAATTCCCACTTGTGGGATGCTCACCAGGAAGATACATGGTGCTTGACACATAAAAGGATGCTGTTTTTATTAGGATGGTCACTAAAACATCAGCTACACACAAACAAAAGATCCTCTTTGAAGAATGTGCCTGTCCCAGAGATGGAAAATGAAGCCACTTAAGAGGCTGACATCATGCACTCACTCAACTTCCTCCCAAATGCAGTTACTAATCTCAAGGCATGATTTGTTAAGGCAGCACTGTGGCCTTAAATACTTGAATCCCACCACCTCACAGAGACAAGTTACTGTGGTGGTTTGAGCCTTAACTGGGACTTAAGAGCTCAGATGGGGGCAAGGCTGATAATCCCTCCCCTGCTCCCCTCTCCTCTTTCCAAGTAGAGAGAAAAAGAAAGGGAAGGAGCAAATCCACCAAGAAATAATTTGGAGTTGGCTTGGAAGTAGAGAGGTAAAGAATTTTCTTTAAACTATATATACATGTATGTATGTAATAACAACAGGTAGGGCTCACAAAGGTAAGGAACAAGGATGGATGGGAAAAAAACAAGAATACAAAACCAGTCTCTTTGAAGAGGTGTGGAGGTAGCAGGGAGAAGGATCAGGCCTGACCACGTGGCAGAGAAGCAGGGAGCCAGCAGCAGTCCTCCTCCAGACAAAGACAGGGGCCAAGAGCTAATGTCTGCAGTGTCCTCCTTTCTATAGGCTTGCTGGACATGGAGGGGGCGTGGAAGAGACTAACTCAGCTTCCCAGGGGGAAAACATGCTGCAGGGAAGGCAGTGCTCTCACAAGCCCCCCACTCCTGCTTCCAGGATGGGCACAACCCATCACAAGTACCAGACTAGCAACAGCTACTCTTGCTGACATTCAGAGCTACAGAAGACACCTGAAACTTCCTGTGAGGAGCTGAGGGGAGGGCATCCCAAAACACTCCTACAGAGAGAAAATGACTGTGAATCAAGTCTCCTCACTAGCCTAAATATTATTAGTGTGAAAGGGGCTAGTATGCAGCTGGATTCCAGTGTGACCCAACAACATGGCCTCTGCCTGCTGATTTGCTTCCTCTGACAGCAGGCATTCAGGTTAACCACTACAACCGGGACCAGAATAACCTTGCTGCTGGTCAGGAGACACAGCACCACTGATAGAGCTCTAACATTGAGCTGCTGGAAAGGTACAATCAGCTTGAGAGCCGTTGGATGTACACAAGGTTGGCCACTCTTGCTACCACCAGCAAGATCCACACTAAGTGATACTCTTAAGATGTTGCTTCCAAAGAAATCCAGTTGCTGTATATTGGTCTGCATCAAATTCAAAGACTCCTTCCCAGCTCTCACAATGTCCTTGAGAGTGGAGATTCCTTACTGGCTTTGAATGGCAAATTGGGCTGAAAGGCGAGTGTCCCTGACTTCACCCCAGTGCATGGTAAGAACAGTACAAGCCATACATACAGCCTTGGCAGGAAAGCCTAAATAAGCTGCTGACAGGCATAAGAGTGCATACCAATTTGTAATGGAAAAATGATTCCATCCTTCTCTCTTCCTAGAAATTAGATGCTAATCTGCCATTAGTCTTAAAAAAAACCACGCAGCCAAACAAACCAACCTGGCAAAGAGGCCAAAGCAGGGCTTGCCTAGCAAAGGAGAAACCTTGCCTGGAAGAATCAAACGAGGACATTGCCAGTTTTATTTCGGGAGAAGGCAGAAGCACAGTAGCTTCATACCTTCTAGTACAGTGGCTGTGGGAGCACATCAGCTGGATGGGGGGAAATAAAGTAACAGACAGGAAGCAGAGCAATCCCCTGAACAGATTATACTAAGAAATGGCTCTGGAGCTACTGCTTCAAAGCTATGTCAGCAGAAAGAATTCAATTGCTGACAAAAAAACCCAAACCAAACCCCAAACTACTAAATAACAACTGAGAACTTTACCATTAACGCTCCACAATTACATGACGTCTCTGAAGCAGATGTGGAGTGCCTCAGCCTGGATCAAAGAAACACGAGTGTTAATGTGTGTCTGCACGTAAGGGAAAAGGTCACAGCAACGCTAGCCAGCGTTTTAAAATTATTATTTTTTTTCCTGAGGATGGAGTGGAAAGCCAGATCACGTCTCTGGGAATTCATCATTCAAGTGGTACCAACCACCGTTTTCCACATCTTAAACCTCGTGGATGCGACAGACGGCTGAGGTACTCCCTGCCAAGCGCCTAAGTTCCCTCGAGGAGAGGGCACCCTGCTCCCGGCTGACCTCGGGGTCCCTGGCTGCCCCCTCTAAGCTTAGGGGGCTACACTGACGTCCGAGCGCTGTATAAAGCCCGTCCCAAAAGGGTTATTTTCCTGCAGGGTTAAAGGGAGGATACGCCTGGGCAAGTGGGGGCTCTCCGCGGCCCGGCCCAGCGCCTCGGAGGACCTTCCCGCAGCCTCAAGGGGAGCCGCGACACTCGTCAGAGGGGGGAGCCAGTGCCTGCCCCCTCCCCCCGTGACTCACCCGCCCGCTGCCGGCGGGGACAAACCACCAGCGCCAGAGACAAACCAACACTGCCAGAGTCACCGCCCCGGCCGCCGCGGGGCAGCCGGTAGCAGCCCGCGGCCCCCGGGACCTCCCTCGCCACCCTGCCACTGCCACCGCCTCCCGCCCAACGCCACCGCGCCTCCGAGAGGGCGGGTCGGGCCAGGCACTGCCCCCGCAGGAGGCGTCACCGCAGAGCTCTCCAAATAGCCCGGCGAAAGTGCTGCTGGCGCTGGGCCTCCCCTGGCTCCCGCTGCCACGTTCTCCCTCCACCCCTTCTCATTTCAGCGCCCCGTGAACGACCATCTGAAGAGAAGCACAACGCAAACCGGCTCGGCTCGAACCGACGCAGCCCTACCCGCGTCCCTCGGCCCAACCCCTAATCCGCGCCACTGCGCCTGCGCAGCAGAATCTCTCCCCCGCCGCCCTCTCCCTCCGCGACTTCGGCCGCTCCCCCGCTGCCCCCCGCGATTTGAATATGCTAATGAAGCGCTTGCCGAGAGCCCTATGGTGAGGCTGATAGGTGGTCACGTGGGGCGGGGACGTGTCCGTCGGAGGAGGGCCCCGACCTGCCCAGGCTGCCTTAAAAGCGGGCGGCGAGCGAGGAAGCGCCTCAGTCAGAGCGAGAAAGTGCTGGGGTGGCGGGGCTGCGGCTGTTCCGCCTGAAACTTCTGAGTAACATCAACAGGGGGAGGGGAGGGCGGGCGGCGGTGGAGGAGGAAGGTGGTGGTGGGGGGGGGAAGGTTAGCCAGCAGCGCAGCCCTATCCGCCTCTCCCTCATAAACCAGCCTGTGTTGGGCTAGAGCAGGCCCCTCACACAAAGGAGGGCAGGGCAGGCAGGGCTGCCCCCCCTTCCCCCCCGCCTCGGCAGAGGGGCAGCGGGGAGGCGCCCTTCCCCGTGCAGAGCACTCACAGCCACTTACTCCTCTGCTGTCCCTCCTCTTCTTCCCCTACCCTTCCTTCCAACCCGCCCCGCGGTTCTCCCCTCAGCCCCCCACCCGCTGTCCATGTAGCCGCTCGGCCGCCGGCCCCTCCGCACTATGCCCATCTTACTCTTCCTGATAGACACGTCCGCCTCCATGAACCAGCGCACCCATCTGGGCACCACCTATCTGGACATAGCCAAAGGCGCTGTAGAGACTTTCATGAAGGTACCGGCTCTGCCTTGCGAGAGGAGGCGAGAGAGAGCGAGAGTGACTGCGCGGGGAGGGGAGGGGGGGAGGCAGGGCGCGGGGGGCTGCCTGGGCCGGGGGCGCGGGGCGAGGGCGGGCGGGAGTGCGTGTGTGTGTGCGGGCAGGGAGGGAAGGGCCGTGCCGGGCCGTGCCGAACCAAGCCCGGGGGCTCCGGCGGCACCGCCACTACTTGGCTCACTCTCTGCTTTGTCCCCCGCGCTGCAGCTCCGAGCCCGGGACCCGGCCAGCAGGGGAGACAGGTACATGCTGGTCACTTTCGAGGAGCCTCCCTACGCTATCAAGGTAACCCCCGCTCAACCCCTCCTCTTGCCGCTCCCCCCACCTCCCCCCGGCCTCCTTCCGGCCCCTCCGCGCCGCCGCGGGCCGCTGCTGGCGGCCGCCCCCCCGCCCGCCTCGCCCTGACTGCCGGCGGTCCGGGGGAGCTCGGCACACAGGGGCTCTGGCGGCGGCGGCGGCATCGCTGACATCAACATGGCCGACATTTTTTCCCTGTGTGGTGTGTGTGAGCAGCAATGAACTGTGGGGGATATTTATTTAAGTTGGGAGAAGTGACAGCAACTCCAAGGAGAGTTCAGCTTGGAAGGGGCGAACAGGGGAAGGACCGACTTTAGTCGGAAGGAGACGGCTTTTCCCTTACCCGCACCGGGACGGGGGGTGGACACGTACCACGGTGGGTCCACATGACACAAGACCGTGAACCTGTTGGAGGTCGCCTCACAGTGCAGTCGGCTTTCATCCAGAAAGGGCTGTGGGAGAGTGGTGTAAATAGCTGCAAGGTTTGTACATTGATGATTTCACAGAAATTTGTCCTGTGGAACAGCTAACAAAATCCTAATCTGACAGATTGGGAGCTCCAAGGTTTGAGAGAAGAACATCTTCTCAGGATTTATCAAATTCCACTAAATAGGGGTAACTTGCATGGTGTTTTGTTAGCATTTCTAGTGAGCTGCATGCACCAAGGAATGCACTTCCTCATTTAACAGGATAGCAAAGCACAGACATGGAGAATAAGTCTTCTCACATCTCTCTTTTCAGGCTGGCTGGAAGGAAAACCATGCAACGTTTATGAATGAACTGAAAAACCTTCAAGCTGAAGGACTTACGACTCTTGGCCAGTCCCTAAGGACAGCTTTTGACTTATTAAACTTAAATAGATTAGTAACTGGCATAGACAACTATGGGCAGGTAGGTTGATTATTAATAGGTGGAAAAATCATAAAGCACAAACTTCCCAGAGGCTAAAGTGTCCAAAGTGTGTGCATCTTCATGTAATACTCCATGTTGGGGCTTCAAAAGAAGAAATGCAGTCACTGACTGTAGTTTGGTACCAAACTTTTCCTTTTTTTAAAAAAAGCAGCCCAACACTGTAGTTACTCCTCAGTTTTCCTCTTGTCATGTAGCCCCCAAGCTGACCTTCTCAGTTAAACTTTGTCTTTTTTGTATCAAGTCTCTGTTTCAGACCTGTAACTGGTGAGCCTGGTGGGGTTCATGAAAACTTTCTCTCTAGAGTGCTATAGAACCGTGTAGGAGATGAGCCATTTTCCTCATGACTCTGCATGTTCAAAAGTACCAAATGGAGCACAACTTTGCCAAAACCCTTTCTTGCCAACGAGTTTGCTACAAGTTTTCTCAGCATCCCTGCATCTTTATAAAGCTACTGGTTACATCACAGCCTTGAGAAGCTGTGCTTTTCTAATGTCTATATTGCAGCTATCCCTTTAAAGCAGGACTCTTTCTTTGGGCATGGGCCAGCATTCTCTTGCTCATTGGTATGAGTTTCTAGCAGACAAACTCTAGGTTTAACATGTGCTTAGGAAGCATACCCAGTTCCTTCTGACAGTGGACCAAACCCTGGGTTTGTTTCATGTGAAGGACATTAATGTTAGGCAAAGCATACGGTGTTTTTCACATAGGATGTACTAACCTGAATCTCTACTCCCTCTACGAGCTGAGGATTAGTTAATGCTCTTTGTATTTAGCAGGGGAGTGCGGCTGTGAAAATAAGTTCTCTTTCTGTCTCTCCCCTTTCCAGTCTAAGCAGTGTGTGCTGCCATGCCATGTTTGTTTGGGAAGGAAATTTCTCATCTTGCATTGTAGGGCCTCGCCACTAGGTGACCGAGTGAGGCTAAACATGTTTAAAATGCCAGTTCAGTGATGAAACTTTTTGGTGAAAAAGAGTGCTGGTTTTGCACATGGTAATTGTTTTCCCCCGTTACCATCTGCTGTCCTCTTATACATCTGTGTGCTAATCTCTCCCATTTTCTGATGTTTAGTTACATGAGCTCTATGAAGCTCTTCTGAGCACTTCCTGGTTTAGGTGCACATGTGAAATACTTGCTCTTTCCCATTGCTGCTGATAGTTCTAGCACTCCAATTAAATCTGTGTAAAAAAATTTGCTCTAAGTAAACCAGTGGTGCTCAACTACTCAGTCAAGTAGGCAGCTGAATTGTAATGGCTGTTCTGAATCACAGGGTTTTGTGCATAACTCTAAATAGTTGCCCTTATCTAGGAAGCAATTGCTTTTGCTCCGATCCTAACTGGTTACAAGTCTATCTGGGCTTGAACTCACCTTGCTTTTGCACATTGTTTGCTTTGTTCCACACGTGGAGCTGGTTGTCAAAGAGGTGCTCACATATGCAGTCAGGTGACTAAAGGCAAATTCTTACTCTCTTTAGTGTCTGCAAAAATAGATTAATGTATTGCAAGTGCCAGGTCATCTGCTGCTGAAGTCACAAGTTCCCATTTTGGCTCTACTAATCAAAGCAGTGTTTTTTCATAAATTAGATCAGATTCTGGAGCACTTAAATGGCCTTTCAGCACTCACAGGATGAGATCCAGGGCAGTTAACTTTCCTCAGCTACACACTGGCCTTTCAGTAGTATGTCATATCGTGTCAGATTCCTGGCATTCGTGGCTGCTCTCAAGATAAATGGGTATTTAAATGTACATGGTATGAGAAATGTACAAAACCAGGATAATAAAAGTGATTGTAATGCTCAGTTGCATTTGACATAGTTTTCACTCAGGACATGAAGTGCTGATTCACTTCTTAAAAGCAGTTGCAGATATTAAGATCATCAAATATTTGAATACTTAACTAAAATGTAACAGACACATGTTTGAAGAGTGATTATCCTCGAGTGGGAGAAAAAGATCATTCTACTAAACTGCAGCCTTTAGATTACTTCATGCAACACCACACTTCAGATAATAAATCTAAACTGTTTCTGAGCTTTTTCCTGGGGAAGAAATCTCTCTGGCTTAACATCTTTTGACTTATCACACTTGTTGCTTTGGTGTATTGATAAGCTTCTAAGATAGTTCCCAAGATCAAATTTACTTCAAGTGTATGAACTGTAAGACAGATTTTTATGGGATGTGCACACAGCAACACATGATACAAGCTTGATGGGATTGTCTGGTGGTGTCATCCAAGGCATGGTGTCTTGTCCCTCTGCTGAGTATGAACTGTTGATTTAAATGGCAGTCTGACTCACCATACTTGATTTCTTTCAAAGTAGACCAGAGTTCTCCATCAGCTGACCTCCAAAACAAGAGTGATTCTGAAATGGAGGAGAATGCCCTGCTTTGTGTTTTCTTGCAGTATCAATGTTGGGGGTTTTAATATGACTATTTATCATGTTACCTTTTCAGTCAAGAAGTACTGACTCAGTTGTGCATGAAGATTGAGTTACCAAGTACAGCTGTATCAGCTGACCACAGTTGCACACATTCAGCTCTCAAAGGCTCTCTGTCAGTTCATGTAGATTGTCAAGACCCTGCAAAGTGTTTTCATAAGCCGTTTCTGATGTTGGTACTATTGTATGGCTTTGTGTAAATCCTTTGCCTTATCTGGGGTGGTTAGAGTCACATTTTTGTGAAGGTTACTGTCAACAACAAAAGATTTTGAGAAGTACACGTTTTAAGGTGACTATTCCTTTAATTTTTATATCACTTTCAGGTTGATAGATCCTGTGTTCTATTGCTTTAGTCCAATAATAGTTGTATTTTTTCCTACTGCATTGTGCTTTGTACTGATCATGATGGCAGACGAATGAGCCTTCAAATGGGGTGTCAGCTTTTTGCTTTCACTAAAAATAGTTGTCCTCTTCACCTCTTGCATTTTTGTAAAAAGCTTAGGAAAAAATGCAGTCTTCAGGAAGAAAGTGATTTGAACTCAAGAAGTTCAGTAATGGCTCAATGTCATACCACACAAATCAGGCTTCATTAGCCCAGCCTGTGCTTAGCTCATTCTCGTCGTAATATTTCCCCCTCTCCATTGTTTCAGGTAGTCTGAAATACCAAGCCTTTTACTAGCAGATTTTATGGCCTCTTGTAGTACTCTCTAAATGTTATGGCTAAGGCTAATCCAGCAGTACATGTGTAGTCACAGTTTAATGGAATAGTTTCAAGTGAAGTAGATGTCCAGATTTTTGTAGTTGATTGAAGGGTTAAATACCAATAGATGCTTCTGTGGAAACACAAAACATGAGAAATGCAGCTGCTGTTATAACAGTGCAAAATGAAAACAAGTGATTGAACAATCTCTGTACTTCAGTTGTGATTTGTAGTGAAGTTTCTAGGACTGAGCTCTGGCTCTAAGGTAGGTAAAATATGTATCAGTGGTGTTTTGATACTTCATGTGCAAAGGAGCAACACAGCACTGCCAAAACTTGCATCTGATGGATGTTTGAAATTGCTGGAGCTCTGATTCTCTCATACCTTGTGTTTCACCTTGCCTATTGTTATTTGAGTAATGAAAATCTCTACTGTTTTTTCAGCAGTATTGCATAGAACGAGGTTTGAGAGGATAAAATGTCCTTATCTGAGTGAATTTCAAAATTTTTTCAGGGTGAAATTGCATTTTCATATTGCAGCTAGAAACAATTCTTTTCAATAACAGAAGCTTTTTATGAGCTCTTTTATCTCACTAGAGTATCTTGCATGTGGTGTTCAGCATCGTAATTATTACTGATACGGCAAAACTGGATTAGAGATGAGTTTGACTTTCAAACAAATTTGATGCAACAGAAGCACATGCTAAGTTGTCTTGAAACAAAGTCAGCTGTAATGTTGCTATAATCCAAGTGGACTTGGTATTTTTCATTCACAGCAATGAATAAGGTGCTCTCTTCACTGAGACAAATACTAAACCTGAAACTCGTTTGATGACTTACGGTGCTGTGTGTGGTCTTGGTAAAAGCCTTTTTTTCTGCAGTGCATTTCACATGTGCAAAGGCATAACAGAAATGTGGAGACAAACTAAAATCCAAATGGAATTCAGCTGGTTAAGAATATTTTGTGAATTTGCAAATATGCTGATGGCTGGAAGGACCTATTCCTTACCTGGAAGTTGAAAGATGTGCCACGTAGTTCTTAAACTCCACAGGTTATTTTTTTCCCCCCAGGGGTTTTATTCATCCCATGTGTGATCATCTGGAGTTAACTGCTACTTTGTAGTTCTCTCTGAATATATGGTTAGACCCATTTGTAATTACAGTAGCAGTATCTGACGTATTTTCATGGTAAAACTCAGTACTGATCTGTAGAGATAATCATGTTTGGCCATAATGGCTTAAATAACTATAGTATTCCAAATGCATGTAAAAGGCATACTTGGGAGATAAGTCTAATTGTGCTTGTAGGCACACAACAGTATTGATTTTAAGTCACATGTTGTAGACTGACTTCTTGCTTATGTGCTTATCTGTGTCAGGGATCTGCTTAAAAAAAAGACAGCCCAACAATCACATGAAATATTGCCCCTTAACTTGGTGTTTAATATGCTTTTTGCATTCTGTTTTTGCTTGAAGCTGTTGAGCAGCTTTGTTTTCCAGTGGCTTTCTGAGGAGCCTTACTGGATTTCCTTGCTTTCATAAGTTGTAGTCCTTTGAGCATGACTTCTGTCTTGGCTTTCTGAGCTTATAAACACTGTACTGAAATGAGCAGTGTTGAGAGTCTATCCAAATCTGGAACCAAGGCTTAAGTTAGCATTTCCTGCTTTGTCATGCTGGCACAGTTGCACAGGCCATTTGCTTCTCCTCTTGGAAAAAGCAGAGGTTTGCACCTCCGGAGCAACTCTCCCAGTCTTTCTTTTTACCACTTCCCAAAAAAACCCCAAATGGGACAGTGTCAGACAGCAGAAAAACAGCATAGCAGGCTGAGGCATAGTAATCACAGAAGTGTATGTATGAAAGGATTTGTAGTTGCCTGTTTTCTGTGGAATAGAAATGGTTTTAATGTGAACCTATGTGTCTGTTCATGTCAAAGATCTATACGTGAAGTGTTTGTGAAAGTCAATCTTTCTCACCTCCTACATGATGAAATTAAGCATGTTGCTTCTAATTTATACTTTTTAGGCTGTAATCTTTTAAACATGCCATCTTGTCTGCTCATATGTTTCTAACTTTCTGGTTTGTTTTATGGTATCCTTTAATGAGGGCTACAGCAGATACTGTTGCAAGTGGGCTTTGGTGTTCTGAGGTGGAAATCCACCATTTTCAGTGTTCCCAGAGTTCGCTGTCTCAGTATTCACACCAAACTTAAGTGTTCTTAAAATTCTGTGGCTAGTTCTAATCCACTTTATTTTTAGGGCGTTTATAAGCTGAAACAGGCTTACACAAAGTACTTTATTTGTTCTGATGAAAATGATCTCGTCAATCTGTTTCACTGGCAGAAGCGAGATACTTCCTTATGTTCTGAATAGCAAATATGCAATGACCACTTGGAATCCTTAAATGCTCAGTATCTCAGTCCATTTGATGTGGAGGGAGCAGTGCCAGAATGTGTTCATTCTGGCTTTGATTTTTAAGGGTCAGGTGAGTACATTCATGTTCCAAAGCTTAAGCAGATAGAGATGTTTGTCTCTGGCTGGTATTCTTGGCTTTACTAAAAAGTTATTGGAGAATGTTTGAGGAGAGTTAGGGGTATCCAAATTTTGTCTCTTGGCTTGACTTTCTATCTGAAACTGCCTCAAGCCATTATAGGCTCCTTGGATATAGTAGCTTTCTTTTTGGGTGCTTCAAGGTGCCTGTGCCATAGTTGAAGTACTGCTGTGTTTGGAAAAGTACTTGCACTTCATTACAACCAATTGGGAGGCAGAGCAAACAAGTATCGATAAAGCACTAGGAATTGAGTTAGGTGTGAAGAACAAATTGTTGTGGTTTTTTTTCTTCTCAGTGTCTCTGTGAACATCTATTTTCTTTAAGCTTGTTTTCACTTCTCTTACTGAATGTGTCTTGTAGACATATCTGAAGCTTGGAAGATCTGTTACTTGTCTATGTCTGAATTTCAGTTCGTTGTGATTGCATTGCAATTGCTGGTGCTTTTTTCCTGTCCATTCTGTACCTTTAACCATGTAGTGAGTCTCTGATTCATAGAATATTCGTTTATCTGCATCTCCCACTTCAAGAACTTAAGTGTATCCCCCTTGTAGCATTGTTTTATCTGGCCCCTCTTTTAGGGTGTTCTCACCTGTATGTGCAACGGGTTGGTATTTCATCTAATTTCTGTGAGTTAGTTCCTAGCTAATGCACAACTCCTATTAAATGTCCACTTTGCACTGTGCACAAAAAATGTCATCTGTGACAAAAAATTATTTGATTCTTTTTGTAAGTGGACTAGCCTGTGAGCCATAACATGTTTGTGATGATCCTGTAGTATATTTCTGTGATGTCTGCCAAGGATGTAATGTGTTCATGTTTCTATGCACCAGCATAGTTTTTAGTTAGAATTGTAAGTATTGACAGCAAATAGAATTACACATTTGCTATGATGTATTGAACCACTCTAGTACCATAAAGTTGGCCTATAATGGACTAGCTTTCTCAAAAATACATTATTGAGGCAATTTCAGTTTTACATTAATGAGCAATGGAGTGCCTGTTACCTAAGCACCTGTTGTTTTCATTATAGAGAGTTTCTGGCTCACTTAATTGATTTGCCCTACCTTATAGAAATTTAATCCACTATAGGTTTAAGCCTTTTTTTTTTTTTTCAGTGGGGAAACTAGTTTAGTGCCTACAGCTGAATTGAAATAGGTAAGAAATTGCTGGCTGCAAGATGTGATACCAGCTGCAGTCAGGAGCCTTGAATGACTGTGGTTAGGACACTGGATAGAAAAGACTTCTGGTCTTTATGAGAGGACAAGAGGATTTGTCAAAATCTGATCCTACTGTAGTTACTCTGTGGGTGGTGAGTGTGGATCTTGGATCACTGTGATGGTAGGTAACTAGAATAGAAGATAAGTAAGTGCTGATGATATCTAACTTACTTCCATTGCTTTAACATTTGGAGTCTTTTAGAAGCCCTATCTAGCAGGCTTTGTGCTGCAGGTGAGGTCTCCAGTATGGAATTTTGACAGTGATTTGGAGACACACATATTGCAGGTAATGTTTAAAGTCTTGTTGACTTAGACAGGAAACCTTTACCCCAACAATGACATCTGTTACCTGCTCAGTGTAACCATTCCCATTGCCTTTAATACAGATTTTTTTTGTTATCTGTATCTCACTGCTGCTGCCTGTGGAGAGCAGGGTGTTAATTTGATTTTGTCCAATAATACTGTTTGAAGATCCATTGCTTGAATACACTTTGCATTTTGTCAGAGTTTCCTTGAGTCAAAAAGCTACATTGAGCAAGTCTAGAATATTTGTCCTTGGGATCAATTTAGAGTACTGACAATCGTTTTTGATGCTCAGCATTCATAATATGAGTGAGAAGTGGCCATCTTCCACCTCTATCCCTCCCTTTGGAATTTAAATCTGATCATGCTGACTTCATTGTATACATCTCTGTGTAAGACATACCCAGTGTAGCTGCTTGCCCTCCTTCTGAATCCACAGCTGCTCATGTGCTCAGAGTTGTGCCAAACTTGCTTCAAGTTGTCAGTATGACTTCATGTAGTACAAGGAATGTTTGATTCACATCTTTAAGCTGGACTGTGGACCACATAGTTAAGAATCTGGTTTAAAAGAGCCAAGGTGCTGCTGTTCTGGTGACATTTCAGGAGGGAGTTGTGGGGGAGTTTTGGGGCAGTTGAGAATTGCCCTCTGTTCATCAGTCAGCAAGCTGTTTGCAGTCAGTTTGCCAGTACTCTGGGTTCATAACCCCCCAAAAAGATGGGAATGAGTTTGTATACAGCCCTCTTTTTTTTTTTTTCCCCATTGTAGGGGTGGGTGTGTTTGTTTGGGGTTGGTTTTTTGGTGTTTTCCCTACTCAGTGTCCTGGCAACTGTGAGACTCTCTACTCTTCTCCAGTATGCGGAGAGCAGAGGCCTGGCTTAGCACTGTCAGTTGCACTGACTGAGCCAGGACCAGCTACGTGAAGTCACTGCTGTGAAGCAGAAAGGCTGCAGTAATTACCAGCTTGCTCAAAGCTTGACAAGGTCACTTATTTTTGGCATAAAACATTCAGAAATATTTTTAGGAAATATGACCAACATCATCTTTAAACCCAAGTTCTTTTGGGGCTGACTTTTTGAAGTCAGGTTTGGTGTGACTGGTTATTTTAGTGTTTTCCTGGCTTTTCTTTGTTCTTTTTTTAAGTGTCTAAAAGCTCAAATATAAGCTATTTTTAGCAGCTTACAGTTACTATATTCAGTTAATTAACTTTGGAAACCAGCAGGATTTGTTGCTTGATATCCAATTTCATATGATTCCAGCGGTGATTGTTTTACTAATCTGTAACAAACTGATAAGGTGCATCTTCACTGTTCTTATTATCTGGGGAGCAGGAGGGGTATTCTGGCTCGATGTTTGGTTGATTGGTTTGGGTTGGTTTGTTTTGGTGTGGAGCTTTTGTGTTGTGGTTGTGGGGTTTTTTTTTCCTCTCAAGAGAACCACGTAATTGTGCAAGATTCAAGAACTAACTTACCAAGGACCTAACCTAAAGTGGGGCACTTTAGATCAAGAAGTTATCACTTATATAATATGTTATTTAGAACTCTATTAAATCTGTTCTTAAATGAAAGAAGCAGGACAAACATTTATACTAAACTGGTATTTTGGAATCTCTTGAGTTGGTAATGTTGGGGGCATGGTTTAGTTGATTAGATGGTGTTGGGTGATAGTTTGGACTTGATCTCGAAGGTCTTTTCCAGCCTGGTCTGGTCTAGTCTATTCTAGTACATGAAGACATCAGTGTATCTTGAGATTTTGAATTTGATATCTCAGTAAATCACAGCCTGTGTTCATCATTCTCGATTGTCCATTATGAACTTACCTTTGGTTTTCCTGTGTGCCCTACTCAACAAGGAGATCTTTGTATGGTAATTTCTTGCACCGAATCTTCTTTTTTCAGGCTGCTTTGGGTTGCTTTTTTAGTTTTCTTTGTTAGTTTTGTTCTTAGCACAGACTTCTGAGTACAATTCCAAAATGTCTGAAGTTATGCAATGGAATATTCTTTAGGCACTACATTCAGTGTAAGACATGGAAGCATAGAATGTGTAAATGTATGAGCACCTGTAAGAGCAGTATTAGGCACGGAGAACTTTTTTGTTGATGTTCCATGTGCAATGAAATCATTGCCTATAGAATGCAGTTGCAAGCTCAGGCAAAGCAAGCAACAACTATGCTTAAATGTATCTCTCTGCTTATTTTTATTATTAAATTTTGGGGAAAAGGTTGCAGTTTCTCTTTTCTTGCACAATTCAGCTGCTTTGTCTCTGTAGTATTCTTAATTTCCAAAGTAATATCCGAGTGGATCTTTGATTTTTGCTGTAGGGCTTTCAGACTGGGCAGGCCAAGTATAAGATGACATATTTGGAGCTTCAAATAGTTAATTGAGGCTGCACATGGTTATTTTAAAAGATGATTGCTTTAAAAAGTGCTTGGAGGAGCAAGTAACTTCTAAAACCCATTTATTTTCCTAAAACCTTCAGATTCCCTTTCCTTAAATGGATCATATGTAGCCTATATTACAGAGATAATGATTGTTTGCTCCCTTCATTCTTATGAGTTGTTGGTTTGCTGAGCAGTTTAATTTCTGACTCAGCTTTAGAAAAAGACTGCTGTTGCACTTGCTCTATGTTGAAACCCTTTTGCTGACTGCTTCTGGCTTGTGTACGTGTGTTTTGTTTAAATCCGTAACTCACTTGTTCCAGTCACCTGTAATGCAGAAGCTTCACTTGTACCCCCTAGTCCATGTCCTACCTCCATGTGCAAAAGTATTTTCATCTACTGCTCATCTGTAGTACTGGTAAAGGATGAAGCAAAACCTACCTAACTTTATAATCCTCCATTGATATTTGAAATAAGAAGCTGTGGTTGGTGCATGTCTTGGATGTTGTAGTAACTCTTAGGCATTTGTAATGTGCTTATCTAAAGAATTGTCCAGGATATGAAAAACTGCTTTGGCTATAATAACTTTGCTGCAACCTATAGGGAAGAACAGCTGTACCTAGCTGAGTATAGGCTTTGAAATGTCAGCTCATGGAGGAAATGTCTTTTTTTGGTAGCTGTCCTTACTGCAAAATCACTGCTATTGACACTCTGACTTTCAGAGTGTGAATGAGCGCAGAAGAGATAATGACCACTTCAACAGCGTTTTCCATTTCCCTGGGAGAAAGTATGGTGAGTTAATGGAAGCATGAGCTCAGACCTTGAGAAATTCTAACAAGCTTTCCCAAAACTCTGTTTTAAGACTTTTGTTTTCCCAAAGGATAAAATATTTTGAGAGAGAATACTGTTCTGTAGCTTCAAAAGGGAGTGTGTGCAATAGAGATGAATGCTTGTGGCTGAAGCAGTCTGAAAGATGGGCAATCAGCTGCAAAGAAGGGCGAAGAGCAGTGACAGTGTGTGCTGTCCCTGGTGTTAGGAAACCATGAACTAACAGTTGGATGAAACAGAATTAGGTCTAGGAACTAAGGCGCTGTGATTATTTCCTATTTGTACTTACACAATCATTTAAGGGTCTTTTAGATATACACAGTTCTAGAGAAGCATTTACCTGTTTCTACCTAGTTGAGGTAGCATTCAAACAGCTTGCCTTTTGTCTCGTGGTTCCTCAATCACCTCGTACAAGGATGGATTTTATTAACTTGTGCCCCCTCTGCTGGCTGTTTTTCCCGTTACAAAATGAAGATACCCGTTTATGGTGGGTGAGGTGCTCTGATACCCTCTCTTGGCCAAACATCAAAAATAAGCCTCTCTCATGCAGGTAAAACCAGCTAAACATATGAGTGTCCTGATTTTGAAAGAGTCACTGGTGGTGTTAAGAATTAGCATTTTCACAGTGCATGGTTATGGGCTCAGAATTTGTCAAATCTGTTTCTTTCCCTTATACCTTAGTTGAGGAGTCTTCTTGTTTTTACCCCCTGCTTGTATGTATTGTTTCACATACAGATCTTTGTGGAACTTGGGACTACGGACTTGGAGCTTCTAAAACCTGCTCTTATTCTCCACACTTCTGATAACAGTGGTTTTCCCCTTAAGATGTAGAACTCCTTTCTTTTGGATGTAGTAAGGGGCTCTCTCATATTGCCATTAACAGGTGATTAATTTACCTCTGTTGTCCCTGAAACCTGTCTGTGACTGAGGTGTACTATTCCTAGCTGCCTAGCATGAAGGGAAGGTGGAGCATAAATCCTCCCATCTTGGATGCTACAGGGAGAGCTAAAAGCTTTCAGTGTTTTGATAAAGAATGTATGTCTGTACTGCAGATGTTTGTGGACTAGAGTTAATAGTAAGGTTCCTCCCACTGTCCTGCAGCCCTTTCAGAATATTTGACTGTTTTTTATTGATGGTAGTGTGATTTCTGGAGTAGTGTTTTGTTTGTTCTGTAAGATTCCAATCTGTGACCGATCTGGCACGTGTCTGTGCCATTAATCTGGCATCAAGGGGGAATGCTGGTTTATATTAAAATTTCTTTTATGACTTAATCTTCATAGCAGACTTCAAAACACTTACATCCTGTTTAAAATTCAAACTGGTTAGTATAGCTTTCATTGAACTGTCTTCTGAGGCTTCTGAAAGTGATCTTGAAATGTATCTGCTGTGCATGTATCTGATCATCTGCTACTAGGACAGAATTGCTACCACTGCAGAACTGTTGCTTATTGAATAATCAGCAGCATCGAGGGAATGCATCAATATCACAGGGACAGCACAACAGGCACATTAGCAACCTTCTTTGTGTGTGGAGCCTGACTTGTCAGAGGTCTTAATCCCATATGGAATTCCAGTATGTTCTTCAGTTCTTCCTCAAGCTGAAAGTATAGAAGCCTCTCTGACACGTAAGTGGTTCCTGTTCATGGGATCTGTTTCTATTCTAAAACAACCATAACAAATAAGTAACATTTCAAAGCAGTTTTTATCCTGTATGTCTAATCTCTTGGATAACACCATGGATTAGTTGGAAGGTGCCATACTTTATAGTCTGGCCACAGAATCATGGAGCACTTGTGTACCATCTCCTGTGAGAAGTCAGATTTCTCAAAACAAATGTTCTGGTAGAGTCCAATTGCCATTCTTGTTCTTTCCCCACCCCTCCCCAAAATGTATTCACAGAGTTTCATAGTATGCTTGTGCAAAATATTAATTAGGTGATATGTATGCAGCATAGCTTCATCTGGGAGAGTTTCTGTTCAAAGACATTTTGCTTCTTATCAGGCAGGAGGAAAGAATTTAGTACTCTACTGAAGTGGAAAGTATATTCATTCCTGAGTACATAATACCTGCATGATTATCTGTGTCTAAAAAGTAAAGTACTTTTTGTGGGGAGTTATATTGCCAATTATGAATTAACTAAAATACCACTATGATGCCAGCACAGTCAACTCTGTGACATAGCAAACAATCATGTCAATGTATAAAATACAATTGATTCTGTAGGTCTTCACAAGTCTATTGATTTCCTTCTGCAGGGGTCATAGAAAACAGTCAGTTGCTGGAAATGCAAGTGGGACAAGCAAGAAGTTGCTGCGCTGATGTAGCTGGCTGTCAGAGCACAGATCAGCTCTTAAATACCTCTGTGTACTTGACTGATCATGTTCTGCCTTGAGCAATGAAGGGGAAAGACTCCTGTAAATGTTAAATGAATGTTTCAGGCATTTAATGATTTTATTAAGGCATAACTGATGTTCCTAAGTAAGTGAAAACTCTGATGGATTTAGACCATCTGTTTTAGTTTGAAATTCCAGCTCAGTGTTTTGGTATTTAAGCTGTTACCAGTTTTTTAAACAGCTTTAAAGCTAATATTTTTGCCATCATTCTGACTCTTAGGTTTCACTTTGAACTATTGTTTTTGAACAATGGTTGCTCACAGATTCTCATGAGTGTTGATGAAAATCTTGACCTTTCAGAGTCCAAAAAGCCCTGACCAAATTAAAATAACTGGGAGTGCCCTTCTGTATTACTTGGTCAGGTGACTAAATTTACTGGCAGTTAGGTTTGATGCTTCTGAAAATGGAAAGGCTCTGCTGAGATAAGATAATGTATGATGGATGTGCAGTACAACTGTTAAAATGTTATGGTTTACTCAACTACATACCTTTGAGGCTCTTCACTGTGGTTGCAAAATTAGGGTTTGGGTTTTTCCCCATTGCTTAGTAATGTGTTCTGTTCAAAATACACACTTCAGTTTACATTTATTCCTGATTCCTGGGCTTTCTTGGGTACAAAGCTTTGGTGCTACTGAATACTTTTTGTAGTAATTGCTTGTTGAGCATGTCGTTGTCAGTCTCTGACTTGGTGATTTCTTGGGGTCATTTTTTTGCCTCAGCTATTTCTTGGTTTTTCAAGACTTCTGACCCTGAAACCAATATTTAAATGTCTGTTGAGATAACAGCAGTCTTAAATCAATTTTCTCTTACTGCATGTGTAATGCTGAGTACTTGCACTTCTAAAGATCACAGTTGCTCTTAAAGTGCTTTACCTCTATACTTAGAAGAAAAAGGTGTGTGAATGTCTTGATCAGTCATGCTGAAACTTATTACTAAACTTAGTTTCTTACAAAAGTGAATCATTAGTTTTGGTAGTCTTAAAAAGGCAGCACTTTTTCTTGCTAATTGGATGGTCTTCTGGCTTGAACTGAGGCTGCTTCTGAGAGCATCATGCAAACTGGGGTGGACTGGCTGTGCCTCTTGCTGGGACCTGGTGTGAACAGTGCAGAGCTCAGTGCAGTGCTCACAGCGTATTTGTTTTGTATTATCTGAGCGCAGAAGGACTTCAGCAGGAGACAAGAAATGGCAACCACTGTAACTGAGTTGCTTTGTGACTTGGAACAAATGGTCGTGAAGCTGTCAAACCATTAAAAAGAATGCATGTTGTGTAACAGTTAAGTTAGTTTTAAGGCTTTGAATCTCTTGCTAAGCTAAAGAGAGACAAACAAGCTTGCAAGATTGCCCTGGTATTGATGCTGATTTTTAATTAACTTCTAAATAGAGTTATCTGAGACTCGTTTTTCCTTCTTGGTGCATGTATATCCTTATACCCCTCTTGTACCACATCATAGTGCTTAGCAGTCAAGCAGCATGATCAGTTATTAAAAACTTTGATGCTTCTTCCTTAGTACTTTTTTCACCACTGCTAGGAACCTTCAGAGGGAAAAGTCTGTTATTGCAAAGAATTTACAGTCAAATTACTCTAGCAGCTATTTGGAGTAAAAGAGATACCCAATGAGCCCCTTTGCCTGCATAAGGCAATTAGCTGAAGTCCTCATGGGAGCTAGTTGCCACTGAATTTCCAGCTATAAAAATAAGTAGCATGTAGTTTTTCCAGAATACTTTATAAGCAAATCATTTGGACAATCAGACTTTAAAATTTGAGAATGCTTTTCAGTGTGCTGTAGCCTGGTTGGCAAACTGGGACACAAACTGCCACAGTTTAAATATAGCAGTCGAGTTACTAGCCTCCAAAATGTTTATTCAATACTCTCTGTGGTTATAATCTGTCTGAAAGCAGGTAACAGAAGTATCATTGTATGCTTGTTAGACTGGACTTGTATCATGCTAGCTTAAATTGTGAGCAGTGCCTGTATTTTCCCAAGGTGTTGGTAGTGAGGCCAAGTTGATCTTTTCCCTACTTACTTTTAAGAACTTGGGATTTCACACTTTCTATCTTTCACTTTCCCCTGTGGGACTGTAAGATGATACTAAAATTAGCTGCTGGATTATTTTTGCTTTTGCAGGGAACAAAACCTCACAGTGATTAGTTAGTTGTCAGAGTATGTTGTAAACAGACTTCTTTCTTTACACCTTGGCATACTGTGCTGATTTCCAGCGCGTTTCAGCACATACCTGGGAGCTGCCAAAGAGCTCGTAGCGTGTGCTCTGTCACTCACTGTTTGACTGCATAACTAAAATAATTGAGCTGTGCTGAAATGATTTCCTATCCATTCACAGACAATGATGTTGCTGTGTGTTTTGAAGAATGTGATATTTTTGAGCTGTGTAAATTCACAGTGGTCTATTTTAGTAGCACATTGCTAAAGGAATAGCAAGAGACAATAATTGGATTGGCGTAGTTTTAGATTCGTTAGATTGGAATAAAGTTCCAAACCAGGAATTGACAAAACTGTAGTTCAGTTTAAAAATCAATATGTGTAGGTCTTCTGGAACTTAATATTGCTAAATTGAGTAAAACACTCTTGAGTTTTGAGGCCTTATGTAAATAAGGATTTTTTTAATGCAATATCTGACTTAATACTGGTTCAGTATATCTTCATGTAGCGAGGAGTGGAATAAGGGTCAGTGCTACTCTGTAAGAGTTAATAACATGGACATTGTTAGTAAAAATAGTGAACCTTAGTATCTGAAAATCTTCCTTGATACATTCTAATTGTCTCTGCTCCTGTAGGTGGACTGTAGATACTCAATTCATGTTTCTAAATTGTACAGAGCTGTGAACTTCACTGCAGTTGGGTGAACTCAGCTCTGTTCTCTTGTCTTTAAATAGAGTGGTGAATTGTATACTCTGTGACTTGATTTCATAATTCTTTCTGGCAAGAATGATGTTTATAGCTGTATTGATGAGCTGAATTTAAGTCTATTTTATTTTCACATTGAGCTAGTGAAAAGGGTATGAAGGGAAAGCTTTCCCTTATTACTTAGATGTGAAGGCTTCTGCAGCAGTGCATTGCTAGTGTTTCCACAGTTACCCCATAGCAGATATGTGGAAATGTGGCTTTGTCTTTGGGGTCAGAGAGTCTCAAATCAATTGTTACTCTGCTTAACAAGGAATGTTGTTCTGATAAAAGGATATTCCTGCTTTAATGTGTTGCTGTATGACTCTTATGTTGGTGATCGTCCATTGTACAAGTAAAATGCTTGTGAAATGACAACATGGAAACTGAGGATGAAGTAATTTCTCCCTCAGACATTTTCCTTGGGGGTGGGGGGAAGGTGGAAGCTCAAGCTTAGGATCTCTAGTTTACTTCCTTGTTGTTTTGTAATCACTCTGAGCCCCAAATGTTTACATCTAAGGCTTAAATTTTAGATGGGTAAAACTGAGGAAGATAATAGTTGAGGTACACAAAAGAGCTTAAAATAAGGAGGCTATCTGGACACTAGGACTTAACAGACTATACTTTTAATACTTATATTTCAAACTGGACCAGAATATTGACCTAAAGAGCTTTGCTTATGACTTAAGTCTAAAATCTTGTTATCAATTTATCCTTTTTTTCCTGAATCATTTGTTAGCAATAAGATCATATTATTTTTATGTTCAGTATTCATAAGAACAATATCCTTTTCCTCTAGTTAGAAACTCTGCTTTCAGTGTTACTTTAGTGCATCCTAATTATTTTCCAGTGGGTTTTTTTCTTTGCAGTTGTTGGGAACTATGAGTTGGTAAAATAGCATAGTGTAACTGTCCTTGGAAATTACATAAGGCTAAAGATTCTTAGGAAATGCTTTTAACTCAAAATTTAAGTGTTTCAAGAGTCCTGAAATTCTTTTGAGTAATGGTTTGAACGGGATTGTAAGCTTGCTTTGCTTTTGTGGGACAGATTGAGTTCCACTGTTAAATTTCCCTTTGCATTTTTTTATCAGTAGTGGTGGCATGCTTTTAAAAAAGAAAACTTTAGGATTTTCACTGCATTTTGAGGAAAATATTGAGCAAATAACTTCAGTTTTTCTGTTATGTAGTAAATGGATCTCTGTCAGTGTGCTGTTGCCACCTCCAACTAGACAAGCCTCACCAAACATATTTTGAATTGTTAGGTGGTATTTCTGTTAAAAGCACACAATCAGTAGGTGATCCTTTATGTTAAATGGCTTCTCAAAATGGGTTTGAAACCTCTTTAGCTCTCCTTGTTCTTAGAGCCAATTGTAAGCATTTGTGAGGTAGCTTGCCTTTAAAAGAGCTAGGTTGTAGGGCTTGTACTTTGTTTTGTGAAGTTGAAAAAGGAGGCCTTAAGCTTGGCAATTGGACAGCAGGACCCACTAAACAAAATCTTCTGGTGACATATTGAGTCCACCTTGAACCCCAGCTAGTGCTTCCTGGGTTTGGATTTGACAGGTTCGTGGATTTACTTTTGGATCCTTTCTTTCAGGAGCAGAAGCTTCTAGCATGCTGGCAGTAGTGAAAGGCACTGCCAGTAGCAAACCAAGGGATTTTGTGTTACAGTGAGGCTAGTTGAATATCTTGGTGGGATCACAGACTGTCTTGCCTTGCCTGTGTTTCTGTCTCAAATGGTTTGTCTGAAAAAGTTTATTTTTTAGTTATTTGCCTGTGAGGTTGAGCTGCTTTGCTCAGACTGGAACTGGTCCTGTTCAGGTCAGTTTTCCTTAATACATAGTGTTAGTTCTTAACCCAGGGCTTGTGATCACAAGTTAGAATCATAGAATGGAAGGGACCTCCAAAGGTCATCTAGTTAGTCCAACCCCCAGTGACATCCTCCCCTAGATCAGGTTACCCAGAGCCCTGTCGTGCCTCACTTTGAACCTCTCCAGGGATGGAGCCTCAACCTGGGCAACCTATTCCAGTGTTCCACCACCCTCTTGGTAAAGAACTATGCACATGCTTTAGCTGGTCACACAGTAATTAAATCATGCATAAAATCAACCTTGGGAGAGGGGGAATTGGCAGTATCTCTGGTTTCAAGTCAGTTGCTCCTCTGAACAGCTGCTATGTTTCCAGTACATATTATTCTTCAAGTCCTACAGTAACTGTTTTTGCTACATTTTTGTGTACATTTATTGAATACAGGTCTGCTGAGTGCCTGGCTTTACATGGGTTACCTGCAAAAAGACTCATAAAGCCACAGCACTGTACAGTACATGAGAATAAGTACCTTGAGCCCCATTGTTTTGTTGGCGGGTGTAAGTATCAGTTTAATGACTGAAGAGAAGCTTACAAATTTCTGACAGCATTTTAAATGAAATTGCTTTTTCCCCCTTAGGGCAGAAACCCCTTCTTCCTGGAGCCAGCAATAATCATCACAGTTACTGATGGAAGCAAATTAACTACCACCAGTGGGATACAGGAAGAGGTAAGATCTGACCTCTGTTTACACTGATGTGTACTAAATGTTGTGTTAGGATACTGCCTTCAGTAGGAGCACAAATGACTCCTCAGAAGTCTGTTCATTAATAGCTTCGACTTGCATGGTTTTCCTTTCAATTTGCAGTGATTTCATGCACTAGTACTACAGGAGTCCAGATTGCTTTTTCCATATCACTGATGACAGAAGCATGCAGTACAGCTGTTGATCATGTTGCTGTTTCTATCCAGAGGGTTCATGGCTTTTCAAATATGTTAGCAGAAGAAATTCATTTTTGTAAAGTCTCTATGCCTTTAACTGGTCCCGATATAAGTTTCATGTTATAGACCCAAATTAATATAGTCATTTCCCTAAGGCCATAGCTGCCAGGGAGTATGTGGAGGATGCACTGCTTTCACACTGGGCTCTGAAATCGATTATAATCAAATCAGTAATGTCCTTATAGGCAGGATAAGAGCTGAAGAAATGTATTTCAAATCTAATCTGTAGAGCAGCTTAAAACATCAGATCTTCATATACTGGGGTACTTGCACAGACAGCTGTCTCACTAGGGCTGTAGCAAATGCTGAGGTACTGAACTGTTTTAACTTGCTGGCCATTTTGATTTCTTCCCTTAAAAAGATGGAAGAGGTCACTAAGAGTAGTGACCTCATTAAGACCAGCTCAGTGCCCATTCCACACAGCAGTAGTAACAAAACCCCAAACAATAGCAACAAGAAGTCCTGAAGCTCATGCCCTTTTCAAGGAGAAGGTTATTATCCAAAGGCCTATCCTAGAGCTGATGGGGAGGATTCAGACTTCTCCATGCACCTGGCATTTGACTATAGAGGTTAACTTGACATACATCACTGTTCATTAGCTACTTGAATTTCTCCCAATACTCTATTATTATATTGCATTCTTACAGTACTTTAAATTTGCTCATTTATCAAGGCATTATTAAGGTGTTGCCTTCTGAAGGAACTGAAAGTGACCCCTGCTCTTCCTTCCTGCAGGACAAAATGCAGGTTTCTTGAACTGCTCTTCCATATGCATCTACAGGGTGATATATTTCATACCCAGCAACAAGTTTTTTTAGGTGTTTTGGTATAGCTGTACTGGAAGGAACATCTTGTACTTCCAGCCTCTATTTCCAAAGCATCCTAGGGTTGTTCTGTGTTTCAGGAGTGATCCTTTGCTTTTGTCAATATGTCCCCTATTTGGACTTTCCATTGGTGTAGCTGGAGCATCCTTTACAGTTTATCTTGTGAAAATGAAAGCTAACACAGTAACACAGCTCTGGAGATGCAAAAGCCTGTTGCTGCTTTTCAATAAGAAAACTTTTTGGTCACTTTCAAATGCCTCTTATTCTTTGGGTTTGATTTTGGAGAGGCTTTTAAGAGTTAGTGTTGGAAGTGATCATATCCCACTGGCTATGACAGCAGTGGTTTACTTCCTGTGTAAAGTTTTTATGGACTAAGGCAATATATTTTTAGTTCTTTTAAAACTTATGTACAGGAGAGCTGACAGAACTATGTTTTTTTGGCAAGCCTGTGAAGCCAGCATGGAACCTGGAGGCAAGTTTTCTTAAAGCTTTGTCATTCAGATGAACATTTGCATTCTTACCAATGAAATCAGCTTTATCACTATGGGAACACTGTCATTTGCCCTAGTGTGAAGCAGTCAAGCTTAAATCTTGTTTCAGAGCTCTTGCTGAATTCTTCAGATGTCCTCTTTCTTTGTGGAATTTAATATGCATTTTGCAGATAAAGAGCCTTACCCATTCAGGAATACTTCTGTAATTCAGTCTCTGATAGCTGTGGTTCTTCAGACTGAAGAGAGGAATGATGCATTGTACACAATTATCATCTCCACCAGGAGAAGTTAGTAGGTTTTTCAGTCCTGTCCCAGTGCTGGCATACTGAACTGTCAGAATCAGCTCTGATGAATGTGGCACGTTGACCAGATTCTTCCCTGGATTTGCTTGTCCCAGTCATAGCCTGAGGGAGGGATGGGCTTGTACAGTTGTAATGCCATTATTCGTTATTGCTCTTATGCTATGGATTCCTCTTGGAGGGGTTTTCCTTTCTGGCCTGATCCCTCATATTTGATCTTAGCCCTTTTTTTTAATCTTTCCTTTATCAAGTGTTTAATTGCTTGAAGGGATTTATCCTGTTCCTCTTTATATTAAAAAATAATGTCCTACTTCTCCAGATCTGCAGCTGCTGAGTTACATTCCCTTGTCTTCCTTTTACTTACCCTCTGTTTTAAGAGGAAGCATTAAAATCCTGTTTGCAAGACTGAAATCTGGTTATTGACCTATTGATACATTCTAATGAATGATCATGCAAACAAAAAGAATGAGTTGCTTGGCTTCTGGGTGTTGCCATTCTTCTGATCTTTCTGTTATTCCTTCTATGAGAGACTCTTATCAGTGATTTTCTTGACTCCTAGTCCCAGAACTGTTTGATGTCATCACACTGATCCTTCCCAGGGCTGATCATCACACTTCCCTGCTGTAATAACTATAGTAAGTGGCAAGGTCCTGCTTACTTTAAAAAGCAAGCAGGAGCTGTGTGATTAAAAAAAAAATCATGGAGAATTTAGTTGCTTGAGCTAAAATTCGTGATTTGTAAAACAAACTCAGCAAGAAATGGGGCAGAGCTCATTAAATGCATGTTCCCACCCTTTCTCATCCATGTCTTTCATGTTAGCATTCAGCACTCAGCCCTAGAGCTCTTGACATGTGAATTCTCTGTCAGCTTAGTGTGCACTTGTTTATGGTTAATGCTAGTGTCAAAATCATAGAATCAGGGTTGGAAGGGACCACAAGGATCATCTAGTTCCAACCCCCCTGCCATGGGCAGGGACACCCCACACTAGATCAGGCTGGACACAGCCTCATCCAGCCTGGGCTTAAACACCTCCAGGGATGGGGCCTCAACCACCTCCCTGGATAACCCATTCCAGGGCTTCACCACTCTCATGGGGAAGAACTTCCTCCTCATGTCCAGCCTGAATCTCCCCACCTCCAGCTTCATTCCATTCCCCCTAGTCCTATCACTCCCTGATAGCCTGAGAAGTCCCTCCCCAGCCTTCTTGTAGGCCCCCTTCAGATACTGGAAGGCTACAATGAGGTCACCTGGGAGCCTTCTCTTCTCCAGACTGAACAGCCCCAACTCCTTCAGTCTGTCCTCATAGGAGAGGTGCTCCAGCTCTCTGCTCATCCTCCTGGCCCTTCTCTGGACACCTTCCAGCACCTCCAGATCCCTCTTGGAATAGGGGCTCCAGAACTGGAGGCAGTACTCCAGGTGGGGTCTGTACCCCACCTGGCCAAGCATATCATGTTGTTGACATGGTGTCAGTTGGCCTAATGTCTTTCAGTGATCCAAAGTTGTTTCCTATGGAGGAAAAATTTGTGGCTTTCAGTCTCTGCTGTAACTGCCTGGAATTGGTTGGAAGATGGGGAAACAGTGTTGTTAACTCCAGATTTTTATTTCAGTCTGTCAAGGATTTGTTTTCCTAGCTGGGCTTGAATGTTGTTGCCCATACTTTGTCCTTTACTCCTCTAAGAATGAGGTGCTGCATTTGTTTGGAGTGTTGGATAGATCTTGTCTTCATAGGTATCAGAAAAGCCTATGAGGAAGGCTAGTTGGTGGTTTGAGATACAAAAGAAAGAGAAATTAACTCTCTCTGCAGAGATACTTTAGAGTACTTAATCATTTAACAACCTTTTGTGAGATTTCCCAAGATGAAGCTGCCTGTAATTACCTGGATACTGAAACTTAAGCATTGCTAGTGCTGTCTGTTGTAATCTATGTGCAGTCATTGCCAGAAGAGCATCACTCTTTCAGCAGCTGCTGTGCCACTGCAGAGTTCCCCAGTGTTTATCTAGGCTTTATTCAACCTAGGGTCTCTAGGATCCTCTGGGGATTTTTGGTTTGGCTTGTGGTTTTTTCCAAGATTTCATGCTGTTGCTTCTTGATCTGCATGAATGGGTGCAGAAAACAGGACTCAGAATGAAACAAAAGACTTGCTCACCAGTAACAGGCTGCTTTAAGATCTCTTCAGTAAAAGGTTCTTCTTTGACACCTCTCAGTTCCTGAACATTGTAATGGATTTAAACCTTGACAGGCTGGAGAGGTGGGCACAGGCCAACCTCATGAGCTTCAACAAGACCAAGTGCAGGGTCCTGCATCTGGGTCGAGGCAATCCCAGGCACAAATACAGGCTGGGCAGTGACTGGCTGGGGAGCAGCCCAGAGGAGAGAGACTTGGGGGTGCTGGTGGACGAGAAGCTCAACATGAGCTCTCAATGTGCACTTGCAGCCCGGAAAGCCAATCAGATCCTGGGCTGCATCAGGAGAAGTGTGGCCAGCAGGGCAAGGGAGGGGATTCTCCCCCTCTACTCAGCTCTGGTGAGACCCCACCTGGAGTACTGCGTCCAGTTCTGGAGCCCCTATTACAAGAGGGATCTGGAGGTGCTGGAGCGTGTCCAGAGAAGGGCCACGAGGATGATCAGAGGGCTGGAGCACCTCTCCTATGAGGACAGACTGAAGGAGTTGGGGCTGTTCAGCCTGGAGAAGAGAAGGCTCCGAGGTGACCTCATTGTGGCCTTCCAGTATCTGAAGGGGGCCTACAAGAAGGCTGGGGAGGGACTTTTCAGACTATCAGGGAGTGATAGGACTAGGGGGAATGGGATGAAGCTGGAGGTGGGGAGATTCAGGCTAGATGTGAGGAGGAAGTTCTTCACCGTGAGAGTGGTGAAGGCCTGGAATGGGTTGTCCAGGGAGGTGGTTGAGGCCCCGTCCCTTGCGGTGTTTAAGACCAGGCTGGACGAGGCTCTGTCCAGCCTGATCTAGGGTAGAGTGTCCCTGCCCATGGCAGGGGGGTTGGAACTAGATGATCCTTGTGGTCCCTTCCAACCCTAACTGAAACTATGAAACTATATGAAACTATAAGAAGGGCCTAAGGCACACACTGCTATCTTACTGTAGTATTATGGCATTTGGGAATGGTAAGCTTTGTGTGCTCCTACAAACTGGTGTTGGGACACAGCAGCTGTTGTTTAGTACTAAGCTGGGAGGACACATGTATCTTTATGGGCAACATGTTGAAAAGCATTGCTGGTAAATAACCTTCCTCTAAATTGTTCAGTCTTGTCCTTCATAATGGTTATCAAGACAAGAGGAAGATGTGCATGCCTTCATATTGAAGTTGCACCAGGGGAGGTTTAGGCTGGATGTTAGGAAGAAATTCTTCAGAGAGAGAAATTGGCCCTTGGGATGTGCTGCCCAGGGAGGTGGTGGAGTCACCATCACTGGAGGTGTTTAGCAAGAGCCTGGATGAGGCACTTGGTGCCATGGTTTAGTTGATTAGATGGTGTTAGGTGACAGGTTGGACTTGATGATCTTTTCCAACCTGGTTTATTCTGTTCTATACAGATGCAATGTGTTCTTCAGAGCTAGTAAATGTTCAGTCAGGTTTAAGTAGGAAAGTTTGGTGAATGGCATTCCTAAAGAACAGCCCCAAGTGAGGATGGTGTAGTGCTTGCAGCTGAGTCCTCTTACAGTCAGGGTTCTAGGATGTTTACTAAGCATGCAGATAAGTCTTTTAATGGTATTTATTTCCCCAGGTAGGCATTGTCTGTTGCATGAAAAGGGGAAGGACATGCATGTGAGTCATTAATAAACTATGTGCCTTGCTGAGTGCCTTTGGATCAATTTAATGTGAAACATGTGGGAAAAGTCGTGTTTTTCTCCCATGTGCCCTGTGTGCATCAGCAACAGCAGAAATTCAGGAGGGGAGGCGTCAGGTGTGCTGAAGAATTCCTTTCTTCCTCACGTGTTAGAAGAGTAGGTTTGTGTTTGCTCCTGGCTTTGGGGTTGTATCAATAAATGAATTGTTTGTCAAGCATGTAGATGTATATTTTTCCCCATATGAGATGTTTACAGGTACATAAATAAAAATAGCTGAGGATTCCAGTTTGAGAATTAGGTTTAATGCTCTCAAGAGAATACCTTAAAAATAAGCAAACTTGTAGCAAGCTCCTTCATTAACCACTGTGAACTAAAAATTAAAGCCATTTGTAATGGGTGTTTTTGTGGACTGACATCGAGTTTTGGAATGGACCAATAGTTTCCTTTGCTAATGCAGAGCTGGAGTGGAGAACTGTGATTTGTTTTGAATGCTGCTTAAGGAGTAGAGTGAGGAAGTGCCACGTTTGTTTCAGCTTTGGGCTTGACCCTGGTATTTGCCTGGGTAACAGAACTGCTTGCACAGCTTGAGTCATTGCTTTGGAGATTTTTCTTTTTGTTCCTCTTTCCAGCTGCAGTGCTCCAGGTGAAAGGAGGATTTTGTTGGTATTGACAGTGGTATCAGACAGGCATCTATCAAATTGTTCTGAAACCTTGTAATTGCTTGTTAAAAGTCTAGGCTATCTGTTCAGGGCTTCTGCAGTTGAATTTTTTGATAGGCTTTTTTTTCCCCCCACTAATCTCTGTGAGATGGAGATCTGGATGCAGAAAGAGAATCTACAGTCTTCTGAAGGCTTTGTGCTGTTCCTCAGAAGCAAACACACTGATCTTTTGTATATATATTTTTTCTTCTTGAGTAGTTACAAAACTGTTGCCAACTGTGGGGAATGTAGATGTGCTGTTAGTGGTTAATAAATAATACCCTGACCATTGCTGTATCTTTACTGCAGCATGTTTGAAGTCTGAGACTTGAATTTCTTTACTGTGTCTTCTGGGAGTAAAAGCCAAAAGAAATGCCCCCATGTGCTGTGTGTCCCTGAGGATGGTTTCTTCAGTATTTTTAGCTAGAATGTCTGTGTAGTTCTTCCCGGAGAGAGGCAATGCAATGGCACATGGCAAGCAATTCTTCCTTGTGTGGGAAGCTGTGGTTGCTGTTACCTATTGCCTGAAAGTGAGAACTCCATTTTGCATTTCAGTGTTGAGTTTAATCTTAATCTCTGCCTGTCACATAAAGAACAGGTGTGAATTTACTTGTAGGGTATACCCAAGTCATACAAAATCTCTGCCTCTTGATTCCATAACATACCTACTGCAGCCACTGACCTTCGAGTCTGAGGTATTTGGATTAGGTGATCCTGGCAGCTTGATTTTCTTCTCTTTGAGCAAGTAAACCCATGGATTTTTTTGCATGAGTCTTACATTAATAGTACTTTTTTAGTCACTTGTGCTTTTTATCCTGGAGAATCAAGGAACAGGGTGAGCTGAAAGTGGGCCTGTTCTGCAGAAAATTGTCTGGACAAAGGAGCACAGCTGCAGTGAAACAGGTTTTACTGCTGAAGTTCTAAAAATATTGTATTGATTCTGAAGGTTAGATCAGTTTTAAAGATTGGTTGTTCCCACTTGGCTTTGTAACTCAACTTCATCCATTGTGTTGCTTTGAAACGTTTGCAGTCATGATTAAAAGCTTGGTGTCTTGCTTGCAATCTACCTGAACTGAGTCCTAAGTATCTATAGAGAGGTTATTAGTGTGCTTATATAGAGTGAATTGTCACCACTATGTAACCTGACTCTTATTGCTTTAAAAACAAGTATATTCACAGGCTGAAATTCCTTTTCAGCTGCACTTGCCCCTGAATTCCCCTCTCCCTGGAAGTGAGTTGACCAAGGAACCCTTTCGATGGGATCAGAGGCTGTTTGCTTTGGTTCTCCGTTTGCCTGGTATTACAGCGCCGGAGTCGGAGCAGATGACAGGGGTACCGGTGGATGACTCTGCAATCACACCCATGTGTGAAGTTACAGGGGGTGAGTGCCCTGCTTGCCTCTATTAGTCACTGCATGTGAAAATGAGAATTAGCTCAGTTTAGCTCCATTAATCATGTGTGTGGTTAAGTATTTCCGAGTTCTTACGTGGTCTGAAATCGCTCAGAATTCCAATGTACTTGGACGGTCGACACTTATGGCATTACAACTACAGACAGTTCCATGTAGCAAGTTGTAGAAGAGTATGAGTCTGCTTTCTCCAGCAGAGAACTTTGCTCTGTGCACCTTGGTATTGCAGTTAGAAATTTTAAGAACTAAATCTATTCTGCAGTAGTTCTGATACATACCTGCAGTAGTTTTGATAAATACCTGACATGCTCTCAGCACAGGATGCTGAAACTGAAGGAGATGTGTTGGGCTGTGGAGGTTTGGTGGTTGGTTTGGTTGGGGTTTTTTATGTTGTGGGTTTTGGTTTGGTTTGGTTTCTGTTCTGTTGTGTGTGGGGGGTGTGTGTGTATTCCTTTTTCTCTCCAGAGCATGCAGAATGCAATGCAGAATTTCTGCCATGTGCAATACAGAGTTTGGCAAAACTGATACTTTCCCCTCCATCAAAATTGCTATTCCTAATCTTTTAGGGATTCTGTTCCAGATCAAACTCGGGGATTGATTGTATGATCTGTTGTGAAAGTTTTGGATTACATCACATACTCAAAAAGATTATTCTGAAGCCTCGGAGGGGATGTGCTAGCAAGCAAAGGGATTTAAAAATCGGAAAGGGTTCGATTCCACTGCTTCTGACTAGTGTAGGCTATCCTAACAGTGTTTTGAGTGGAACTTGTGGACAGCTAAGTGTTGATGTCTGTCACAAGGGGGAGCCCATTTTCCATGAATGCAAGGAAGAATTTGAGTTAAAGTGATTAAGGGGCTAAAACCCAAACGTTTCCAATGAGGTGTGTGTGACTGTTGCTGCTTAAAGACAGAGGAAGTGTTTGGTGGAAGCTTTAAAGCAGTGGTCTGTGCCTAAATCCATCTGTGGCAGGTGAACAATTTTGAATGATCCCAGTCAAAATAACCATGGAACACCCTTAACCTTGAACGTTTCATTCCAGGTCGATCATACTGTGTGTGCTCTCCAAGAATGCTGAATCAGTGTCTTGAGTCCTTGGTGCAAAAAGTGCAGAGTGGAGTGGTAATCAATTTTGAAAAAGCCGGACCAGATCCCTCCCCAATTGATGGTACTTGAGATTTCCTCACACCTTGGTGTCATGAGACAGGCATGTGGCTAGTGGTGCAACGAAGTGAGCTGAATACTCGGCACTGGTTAGGCTGCACCTTGAGTCCTGTGTCCAGTTCTGGGCCCCTCAATTTAAGAAGGATATTGAGGCACTTAAATGTGTTCAGAGAAGGGCAACGAAGCTGGGGAGAGATCCTGAGCACAAGCCCTATGAGGAGAGGCTGAGGGAGCTGGGGTTGCTTAGCCTGGAGAAGAGGAGGCTCAGGGGAGACCTTCTTGCTCTCTACAACTACCTGAAGGAAGGTTGTGGACAGGCAGAGGTTGGTCTCTTCTCCCAGGCAGCCAGTACCAGAACAAGAGGACACAGTCTCAAGCTGCACAGGGGAGGTTTAGGCTGGATGTTAGGAAGAGGTTCTTCCCAGCAAGAGAGATTGGCCATTGGAATGTGCTGCCCAGGGAGGTGGTGGAGTCACCATCCCTGGAGGTGTTCAAGAGGGGATTGGACGTGGCACTTGTTGCCATGGTTTAGTTAGTCCTGAGGTGCTGGGTGCTAGGTTGGACTTGATGATCTCTGATGTCTTTTCCAACCTTATTGATTCTATGATTCTGTGATAATGTAATAGTTGCCAAAACAAAAGGAAAGCTAGTGCAGTTTAAAAGACATTATTACACAAAGGACCTGCTGTGTCTGAAATGCTGTTGTACTACTTCAAAATGCTGGCTGTAGCTGCTAGAAGATGTGTAAAACCTCTGCATTTGGTTGTATTGCTCAGGTAGTCTGACATGCAGTTACTGGTGTTGAGCACAGTTAATGTGTTCATGTGTTTTAAGCAGTAGTTTTCAGCCAGCTGGAGATGTTAACAGCTTGATATGGAAATACTGTGGGTTTATACCCTTAGCCCTTTCTGCTTAACGTAGTTGAATGGCTGAGCTCAAACAGCAAATATGGCTGTGCAGCATTAACTACTTGTTCTCTGTGGCTTAACCAGGCCCCTCTTAGGATGCTACTGGGAGGTACTGATGGGATTTTAATTGTGCTTTGCTACAACAAAAAGTTAGTCCAGCAGTATTACATTATCACAGTATCACCAAGGTTGGAAGAGACTTCAAAGATCAAGTCCAACCTGTCACCACAGACCTCATGACTAGACCATGGCGCCAAGTGCCACGTCCAATCCCCTCTTTAACACCTCCACCACCTCCCCGGGCAGCCCATTCCATTAGTTCTGTTTGTATCAATCTTGTTGTTACTTTTTAATGCATGGAGAGTTGAAGGTTATTTGGTAGTAAGGATGGAAGGAGGAAAAACTGATTGAGCTCCATATAGTTTTCTTTCTCAGCTCTGATCCTGTGAATGCTCAACACTTGAGTAGTTTCTCATAGTTTCTGGGGTTTTGCAGGAATGCTTACTGACAACTATCTACTATTAGAAATAATAAGTGCAGGAAGAGCTTCCCTAGGGGTGTAGTTCTTAAACTCTTTACAGTAGTTGTTTAATACTTCTTTGACTTATAACACTGTTTTGACTCAAAGCCTTTTTCTTCCCTAGATGGACAGGTGGAAATATCTAGACCCTTTGGACCCCAACCTTGGCACAGCTGTCACAAACTTATTTATGTCAGACCAAACCCTAAAACTGGGGTTCCTATAGGTCATTGGCCTGTTCCTGAGTCCTTCTGGCCAGATCAAAATTCTCCAACACTGGTAGGTACTGCAGTTTGATAAAGCAAAGGTTTTGTTCATGAGGAAATATTCCAGGGTTTCCTATTCACTATTTTATGTCATCAGGTACATGCTCATTGTAGCTACTGTAAAAGCAATGTGATTGTGGCAGGAATGACATAGATAAACCCAGGGTGCAAATAATACTAAGGGGTTTTGCTTTTCAGTAACTTGGAAGCACTGCCTGTAACAGGTTGGTTTGTTGTCTGAATGCATGCATGTGGTGTTTCCTTTTGAACTGCTAAAATACCACACCAGAAATAAGGTAACACTGGGATAACAGACTAGGAAACTCTATTGCCTTGCAGATGGTACTGATAGAAGATAGTATAATTTTCCCAATTTTGAATTCTTGTGATAGTTCTGGCTTCATTCTAGCAGCTGAAAGTAGCTTCATCTGTTCTTGTTCAGTTTAGCTATACCTTCACATTTTCTCAAGCACAGGGAGATTCACCTTGTTTTAAATACTACACACAGAATTGATGTTTAGCCTGGAGAAAAAAGATAATAATAATATAATAAAATATAATACACCAGGTTGGAAGAGACCTTCAGGATCATCACATCCAATCCAACCCACCTAAACAACTAAACCATGGCACCAAGCACCCCATCAAGTCTCCTCCTGAACACCTCCAATGATGGTGACTCCACCACCTCCACAGGCAGCCCATTCCAATGGGCAATCACTCTCTCTGTATAGAACTTCTTCCTAACATCCAGTCTAAACCTGCCCTGGCACAGCCTGAGACTGTGTCCTCTTGTTCTGGTACTGGCTGCCTGGGAGAAGAGACCAACCCCCACCTGTCTACAACCTCCCTTCAGGTAGTTGTAGAGAGGAAGAAGGTCTCCCCTGAGCCTCCTCTTCTCCAGGCTAAGCAACCCCAGCTCCCTTAGCCTTTCCTTATAGGGCTGTGCTCCAAACCCCTCACCAACTTTGTTGCCCTTCTCTGGACATGCTCCAGCAAGACAACCTCCTTCCTAAACTGAGGGGCCCAGAACTGGACACAGGACTCAAGGTGTGGCCTAACCAGTGCAGGGTACAGGGGCAGAATGACCTCCCTGCTCCTGCTGGCCACACTCTTCCCTGATGCAGGCCAGGATGCCATTGGCCTCTTGGCAGCCTGGGCACACTGCAGGCTCATGTTCAGCCTACAATCAACCAGCACCCCCAGGTCCCTCTCTGCCTGGCTGCTCTCAGCCACTCTGACCCCAGCCTGTAGCACTGCCTGGGGTTGCTGTGGCCAATGTGCAGCACCCAGCACTTGGATGTGTTCAGTCTCCTGCCGTTGGATTCTGCCCATCTGTCCAGCCTGTCGAGGTCCCTCTGGTCTCCCTTACTGGAAGAAGCCTCTTCACTGAAAGGGTTCTCAAACACTGGAAAAAGCTCTCCACAGAGGTGGTTGAATCCCCTTCCTTGGAGGTGTTTCAAAGATGTGGAGGTGTGGTGCTGAGAGATGTGGTTTAGCTCCAGAGTTGGTAGTTAGATAATGTTTGGACTCAATCCTAAAGGTAGTCACCCAGAGTGATTCTGTGACTGTGATATGACATTGCCTTTCTGGTGTGAGAGCTAATTCACAGTATAATAAAATGGTTTTTAATAATTTTGCTAGTCTTTCAGAATCATTGAAGAGGAAGGAACACAGTTACATGACTTCCCTGCATTTCATGATGATTTTTAGTGATAGTGTGCTGACTGGCAAACTTAGTGCACTCTTCATAAATGTTATCTCCTTTGCAAACTCTATAAAGTCCTTTGAAATACAGGTTGCTGAGGAGTAGCACAAGCATGAAAATTCAGTTGTGTTTACAAGCTTGATATTGCTGGTATCCCATTCATTGAAGGACAGGGACAGAAGTAGCTGTTCTAAAGCCATTTAATACCCAAAATGCTATTGTGTGCTGGATATTACAAAGCTGCTTCTAGCAACTGTCCATGGCATATCTGCTTTCATTCACGGCATGGAGGCTGTACAGCTTGTCTGCTACTGCAGATCTTGATTGAGATTGCTGAAACAGCTCATGCCAAGTGGGGCTGTTGAACTAAATCTGCTAAAAACATGAGGCTGACTTGCCCAAATGGCACAAAGGAACAATTCCTCTCAGTAGCATTTATAGCTCTGATAAGTGCATAAAGCACTGGATTATTGCCTGTGCAGCTAAATTCCTGTAACACACTGAGCCTTCCTGTGCAATGTTGGGGAGCTAAGCTTGCTGGTAGTGTGTCAAGGTTTTGTATTCCTTCTGAACTTTGGCCACAACAACCCCATGCAGAGCTACAGACTGGGGTCAGAGTGGCTGGAGAGCTCCCAGAGAGGGATGTGGGGGTGCTGGTTGACAGCCACCTAAACATGAGCCTGCAGTGTGCCCAGGTGGCCAAAAAGGCCAATGGCATCCTGGCCTGCATTATGAACAGTGTGGCCAGCAGGAGCAGGGAAGTCATTGTGCCCCTGGACTCTGCCTTGGTTAGGCCACACCTTGAGTCCTGTGTCCAGTTCTGGACCCCTCAGTCTAGGAAGGACATTGAGACACTTGAACGTGTCTAGAGAAGGGCGATGAGCCTGGGGAGAGGCCTGGAGCACAGTCCTGTGAGGAGAGGCTGAGGGAGCTGGGATTGTTTAGCCTGGAGAAGAGGAGGCTCAGGGGTGACCTCATTGCTCTCTACAACTACCTGAAAGGGTGGTTGTAGCCAAGAAGGGGTTGGTCTCTTCTCTCTAGCAACCAGCACCAGAACAAGAGAACACAGTCTCAAGCTGTGCCAGGGGAGGTTTAGGCTCGAGGTGAGAAGTTCTTCACCGAGAGAGTCATTCACCATTGGGATGTGCTGCCCAGGGAGGTGGTGGAGTCACCATCCCTGGAGGTGTTCAAGAGGGGACTGGACGTGGCACTTGGTGCCATGGTCTAATCATGGGGTCTGTGGTGACAGGATGGACTCGATGATCTTCGAGGTCTCTTCCAACCTTGGTGATACTGTGAAAATAGTGTCAGAACTTAGCAGCTGTTGTAACCCTTTTGTGCTGGAGAGTTCATAGTTAGATTTTTTTTTTTCTGTCTTTCTCCCTGTTACCTGATCCATAGTGTCAGTGTCTCAAGTAGTCCTATCCCAATAACTTTGTAGTGTGTTGTAGGTAATGATGCTCTTGTGTTGGCATTTCAACGTGTAAATGGCTGCTCCCACTGCGCTGAGGTAAAAATAGTTCTGCTGTCCAGCTGAGGGTTATTTGACTTTGCAAGACTTAACATCCAATTTCTTTTGCAGCCTCTTCCCCCCCAGTATAACTGCTGTATGAATTGTTAAAAAATGCCACCACAGCTACTGATTGGAGGCATCTCTGAAGAGAATCATGCTTCCTTCAATTGGTTGGGCCTCCTGTTTTGTGTGCACTTGGGCAGTATGCCTTCCCCAGAGTGGAGACACTTGAGGCAAGACCAGCTCTGTGGACAGATAACATTGGGGTGGTTGATCCTAAAAGGAAGAAGCTGGAGCTTATATATGTAGAAAAAATACTTTGGAGGTGAAGTTGTAGGCAAGTCCAAGAAACCCTGGGTTTCTCTAGTTCAGATTATGCATTTGTTAGTTACCGTCTTCTAAAGAGAGTAAATGAAGAGAGGCTTCCCTTTTCAGCTCCTTCCCATATTTTAGTGGCCTTGCAGAAGGCTCAGGGTAAGTATAAAAGTTTATATTCCTCTCCTGAAATGCAGGTCCAAGTTTCATCCCCCCCCAAAAAAATCAGCCTTCCTTTTCAGCAGATTTCAAATGTTTTTAACTTGTATTTGAAACTCAAGGCCTTTTCCCTGTGCTTGGAAAATTAAAATCTGAACATTTAAATTGCTTGAATTGAAATAATCTTCCATGGGCCTGGGTAAAATGTGTGTTCTTTTAAAGCTTGGGTTCCTTCTGAATTCATGCTTCTCTTGGTCACAATTCAGTTTGTGTTTTCTGACTGTTAAATTCGCCACAAAGGAAAAGTGCTGGAGGAAGCCAAATGCAAAACTACAGTACTTGCTTGTGTGGGGAATTCAGATGGGCATGCCCCAGAGCAGCATGGAAGATTTTCTTGTTTGTTTTTTCCCCCCTACTGGGATTTACTTCCATTTGCAAAGTGTTTTGTGTGTATGCAAAGAGCTTTACTTTCACACTGTTTTAGACTTACTAGGTAAAACAATTGACACTTATTTAGGAAATAAGACTCAGATTTTAAGACTGTTCTAACAATGTTAACACTCCCTGAAGGGAGGTTGTAGCCAGGTGGGGGTTGGTCTCTTCTCCCAGGTGAGCAGCACCAGAACAAGAGGACACAGTCTCAAGCTGTGCCAGGGGAGGTTTAGGCTGGATGTTAGGAAGAAGTTCTTCCCAGCAAGGGAGATTGGCCCTTGGGATGTGCTGCCCAGGGAGGTGGTGGAGTCACCATCACTGGAAGAGTTTAGGAAGAGCCTGGATGAGGCACTTGGTTGCCATGGTTTAGTTGATGAGATGGTGTTAGGTGACAGGTTGGACTTGATCTCTGATGTCTTTTCCAACCTGGTTAATTCTATTCTACTGGGATTTACTAGCATTTGCAGAGTGTTTTGTGCATATGCAAAGAGTTTTACTGTGTTAGACTTGCTATGTAAAACAACTGCCATTTATTTAGGAAACGAGACTCCTTCAGGTGTTAAGACTGTGCTAGCAACATTCATTGCTTAGGACACATTAGCAATCAGTATAGAAGCTGTGTTGAACAGACTCCTTTAAATATATCTGTTTTCAAAGAACCTGTGTTACTTTTGTTATAGCACAACTGAGTTGTGGTTGCTGTGCAGGCTTACTAACAGTGGAATGCTTCTGTTTAGCCACCCCGCACATCTCATCCTGTGGTGAAGTTTTCCTGTACTGACTGTGAGCCGATGGTCATTGACAAACTGCCCTTTGATAAGTACGAGTTAGAGCCCTCACCACTGACCCAGTTTATCCTGGAAAGAAAATCCCCTCAGACCTGCTGGCAGGCAAGTACAGCGCATGCCGAACTGAGGTTATTTATGGAACGCTGTTCTCCCGAGCCTTGATTCTCTCAGCGGAATGGGATGTACAGTTTCAGCACAGGGTATTTGGGCTTTGCATACAGTGTGGTGTGTTTCATTGCAGGTGTATGTGAGCAATAGTGCAAAATACAGTGAACTCGGCCATCCTTTTGGGTACTTGAAAGCGAGTACAGCGATGAATTGTGTGAATTTATTTGTGATGCCTTACAATTATCCAGTCCTCCTTCCACTGCTAGGTAAATACCATTTGTAAATACTTTCTGAGGTGGTAAGCCATTGAAAAACTGGTCTCACCTAAATAGATTACTGCAGTTAATGCCAGTGTCACCACACAGCTGTAGAAGAGTAGAATGTTGATGTCTTGTCATCTGCAACTTGTTTTACTTGTTGCCTATTGACTGACCTTCACAACTCACTCTTAACCATTTAAGGTGACTTAAACAATTCTTTCAGATGTGTTTTGGTCTTACTACTGTCATGATTTTAGGATCCATTTTTCCTAATCTGTTATCTTAATTGCTGATTTAGTTTGATAAATCATTGATTGGGTTCCATCGTTAGGCTGCACCATTGGTCTTGTGTGCATCTATTTAGTTTAATCATATGCATGTTAACACACATACATTAATTTAAGCATTGAGGAATTTCTTTGAGAGTTTCTATTATTAGGAAAAATGATGTAATGCCTTTTGTTTTCTTGCATCTCTCTGTAACCCTCAGATGATTTGTTTAAAGTACACAAGGCAAAGCCCACACTGAAATGGCGGCAATCCTTTGAAAGCTATTTGAAGACAATGCCTCCCTATTATCTTGGGGGTAAGATGACTTACTGTGTCAAAAGTTCTGGTTTATTCTTTAACTAGTTATCTTTCCACTGTGGGTGTGTGTCATGAGTTGAGTTGAATTTGCTGCTGCTGTTCATACTGTGCTGCAGTCATGCCAGCTTCAAAAATGAAAGTACTGGCTGGATCCAGCAAACTATCATGGGGCTTGCAGTTCAGATTGTAACATGGGAGGCTTCCTGTTCTGGTTGCTGCTTCTGGGTTCCTGGTTCTTTGGGCGTTGTCTTTTCTGCTGGGATGGGCGAGTAGCTTTCTGGCTTGGGCTCTTGGCTCGCTTGCTTCTGCTTGCTGCTGCTTTGTGCTGTGCTGCTTCTGAAATAGGCTAAGGTAATGATGCATTTTGTACTGTGTTTGTCTAGTCTATTCTTACCTCACTTTTTTGTGTGTGTCAATCCAGGGCTTTTGTGTGTTACTTTTCCCTCACATCTGTGTTGGGGAAATAGACAGGTTAACCCACTGGTTCAATTTGACCAGTTTTGTTCTGATTTAAACCATTAGAGTTTGTTCCCCATTTCAAAGTAGAATATGTATTAGTTACAGAAAGAATAGCTAAAGTACATGCATGACAAATACTGATTTTGCTGGAGTTCTGTGGGAGACTTGAGACCTGAATGGTATGAAAATCTCATCAGCTGTGACTTGTGTGTAGAAATGCTCTCTCTGTTAACAATTGATGATGTGTGCATGGAACAATGCTTTGAAGCAAGAACAAAAAACTGTTGCCCTGAAAGTCTTTGTTTTTCTTCTTTTCTGATTTTGAGGCCCTTGGGTTCTATCTGAAATGGATACAGTTAGCTGAAGTGTGTATACAACGCTTACCGAGTTAAATCTGACTATACAATATAATCTGTTTCAGCCTTTGAAGAAAGCTGTGAGAATGATGGGAGCACCAAACCTTATAGCTGACAATGTGGAATATGGACTTAGTTACAGTGTCATTTCATATCTCAAAAAGTTGAGTCAGCAGGTAATGTTGAAGCAAAAGAGCAATAAAAACTAATTCTAATATCAGGATGATCAAGTTGAATAGCTTTGAAGAAAAAGAGAACAGATAGATCAAAATTAATACCTTCCCATATGCAATTAGCAAAAAAGGCATTTTGGTTTTCTAAATTGAAAGAAAATTTAACATTTAAATGTAGACTTTATAGACTGTACTATAAAGATAGATAGAGATACAAAATGGAGGTGGTTTTTAAAGAAGCATTTTAACTTGTACAGACAGTAACATGCTTTTGTCCAAAAGAAAACATGTTGTCTTACCTTCAGTGTTAGAGATGTTCTAGCATAATTTCAGAAACCAGATCTGTGCTTTGTGCATTTAAATCAGGGAGTGTCCTTTATTTGGCTTGTGAAAAGAATGGAAAGAGTTCAGTTAACAGAAACTAGCATAATTCAGCATCTCTAATAAGGATGCAGATGTGGCAAGGGACTTCCTGAATTCGTTGACTGTTTGGAATAGTGCCTGTGTCTTTGACTAGTCTCCTGCACCAGCTAAAGCATTTCTACCCTGCTCCTCCACTTCATTTTGTTGAACTGTGCATGTTAAGCTTTCTTGTTAAGATCATAAAGTAATGCTTAAGATCATGAAGTAGGCTTGAAACTTCAAGAAACAGTAGTGCAAATGCTCGTTACTCAGCTAATGAGTTCTTACAGACCAGCTCTTTCTTCAGACATTAATATAAACTATTATTTGAGGAGGCAAACCTCTTGAAGTTTCCAGTATATCCTATTCAATCCCAGTCAGATTGCTCAGTATACTGAACTGGCCACTCAAGCTGAGATGTCTTAGACTTCAAAAATGTAATGATACGCACTGCAAATTGTGCTTAAAGCTCTTCTGAAAGGCACTGCCAGTAAAGACTTGGTATTCTTAGTACAGCTTCAAATTTTGAGTAGTCTATAAATTTATGTGAGACTGCAAAAGCAGCCTTGGCAGGTGTATTTACTAAATTGCTTTTGGCTCTTTGTTCAAGGGTATTCTGCCAAAGGGCTGTCATTTGTGAACATGTTTCATTTTGGTACAAATCTAACATAATAGCAGGGGTTAGGTATGTCTAGCCAAACAGAATTGGATATTATTATGTACTTCATATTTAGTCATGTTATGAATATTTGTATAGAGCTTTGAAAAAAAAGTTGCTACTATTGTGTGACTGATCCCAACTAGAGTTGTGGGAGCATCAGTCTGTTGAGAGTTGCAGTGTTTAGTTGTTACTGTAGAAAACAGTCTGTGTGAATACAGACAGATTGGAGATTTGCTAGTCAAATTATGGCATTTGATGAAAATAAAAGCATTGCATGCATATTGGTGCTTAGATACCATAATGGGCAGCAGAGGAGAAATATGCAGAAGACCTAGGCACAAACTGTTCACTATATTGAAAACTGTAGTAAGCGTTAAGTGGTTATGTATTAAGCACTCCTTAAGCACTCATCCTGGTTATGGTCGTCATAGTGTATTAGCACATTGTTGAATCTTCTAGCTAGGAATTTAAAATGATTAAGTCTGACTAATCCTTTTAAGAGCATATTGTCAATTTTATTTATTTATTTATTTCAAATTAAGGCCAAAATAGAGTCCGATAGAGTCATTGGCTCTGTAGGCAAAAAGGTAGCGCAAGAGACTGGAATTAAGGTCAGAAGCAGATCACACAACCTGTCTATGGCACATAGGAACGATTTTCAACATCTGCTACAGGGGATTACTGGGGAAATTCCTCATAGACCTCTAGACCTCAATATGAAGGAGTATGCTGGGTTCCAAATAGCTTTGCTGAATAAGGTAAGCACCATTGTGTGTAATGTTGTTATTTTCAATATACCTCCATTGAACCGCTGGATAGTGTTTCATACGCGGTACTCACCGGAGCTTTGTTTACTGGAACCGCAGGATCTGAAACCCCAGGCTTTCAGAAATGCTTATGACATTCCCAGAAGGAATCTTCTGGATCAGTTAACACGAATGAGATCTAATTTACTGAAGAGCACTCGCAAGTTCCTCAAAGGACAAGATGAAGGTTAGAGAACAGTTTACCGTTTCCACTATCCATGATGCATTTGATGCTGCAGCTGCTGTAGCTCTGTGAGCCTTAGCGGCTGTCTGATACTGCCACTGAACTGCTTGCTTTTCAAGTTGGTTATTTCTGGTTTTCAATTAAATACTGTGGTGGAAGGAAAAAAAAGATGGGGTAGAGAAGGCTGCAGATGACTGCTCTGTCCTTTAGCCTCTAGTAGGAGACTCGGGATTTTACATAAGAGTCTTGGTTCACGATGTATCTGAGAAAAACCGCAGGGCAGCTCAGAATGCTGTGATGTCCCTCCGTAGAAGTGGGTTGTGAGCAGTGGATAATGAAGCTTACTCACTGGGTGCTGGCAGTGTGATTCCTTTGCCCTTCAGGCCAACAACAAGTAGCTTGCTACTGTGTCTTCTGGCACTGCTTTTTGGCATTTATCAGAAGATGATGAAGTGAAGAAAGTGAGAAGGGCAATGGATGTGGAAGTTTCTGTTGCATTAGTCCTGCTACTTAGGTCAGATTAACATCTATGAGTGACCATATAATACAAATTGCGGAGAAGTTGCTCTTTGGGGAGGAGGCTAAACCTCTTAAAAACTAGATGTTAGATTATTTTATTTCTGCTAGGGTATATTTTGCTTGATCAAAGGCTTGGCAACTTCAACTTAATCAGTAATGGCTTTAGAGCCAGGACTTACCAGTTTTAAGATTTTGTTGATTCTAGTGATGAAAAATCACCATTGCTTTGGGAAAATGCTTGTCTCAAGAGCTGAGGTTTGGGTGGCTAAAATCCTGACTAGTGATGTCACAGCTGTATGCAGTGTGGCATTACAACTTTTCATTGAAGTATCTTTTGTTTGTAGTTATGTTTTAGTTTTTTTTCCCCAATCTCAGGGTCTTTTTCACCCATCCACCCTGTTGAAAGCTAATTTCCATGCATGACAATTACTGCTTATTTCCCTTTTCTAATGTACACAAACCCATGTACTGATTCATTTAAGCAGGTTTCCTGTACTCAATACATGATGTTATAAATACCAGTTAGGCAGCACTAATGGTGAGTCTTGTACATCTGTTTTGTTAATGCCCTTGATAAGACTGGAAACTGAAGGTGTGAAGTGGCTATTGGCTGAATTCTCAGAGTGAGCAGTACTGTTTATTAATAAACCCTTCTGTTATGGCAGATCAAGTTCACAGTGTACCTATAGCACAAATGGGAAACTACCAGGAGTACCTAAAACAAATACCTTCTCCGCTCCGAGAGCTCGATCCTGATCAACCCCGAAGGCTTCATACTTTCGGCAATCCATTCAAACTGGACAAAAAGGTGACTTACCTGCAAAGCTCTCTTGAGACTGTGGTGTTGTGAGCGTGAGAGCAGTGTGTTGGAGAAGCTTTTAAGTATTTGGAAAAGTATTGCTTACGAAAAAGCATCTCAGCTGGTTTTCCATCACTAGCATCCTATGAAGGGTGTGCTTTATCAGAAACTCTGAATTGTATTACAAACTCAATGCTTTCGTTGCTGTAGTACAGCTAATACCTAGTCCTCTTTCCTTTACCACCTTCTCCCATAAAAGGCTTCCTGTCACATTAAGAGTAAGTTCCCTCCTTTTTGTCCAAATGTGTCTGGGAGTTGACCAAACTACCAATGTCCTTTAGAGCTGCTCTTTGAGATGTGTTGAGTTGTTTAACTGGAAAAGAAATTGGACAGCACACTCAGTTGTCCTACTTGGCAACCTATAGGATAAGGGCCTTAAGCATGTTGATTTAGTCCAGGAAGGATTGATGTTTGGGAATTCAGTGCATAATGGCGTGTGGTGCATGGTTGCCTTCTACATGGTAAACATCATCATAACATCAGAGCATTCATGGTATTTTATGTGGTTGGTGTGAAGTTTTTGATTTCTCCCCATTATATTAATTACAGGGAATGATGATAGATGAAGCAGATGAGTTTGTATCAGGACCTCAGAACAAACACAAGAGACCAGGAGAACCAAATATGCAAGGGATTCCCAAAAGACGCCGCTGTATGTCCCCCCTGCTCAGAGGCCGACCTCAAACTCCTCCGATTGTGAATAACCACATCGGAGGAAAAGGGCCACCCACGCCAATCACACAAGCACAGCCTGACCTTGTTAAACCTATTCCCATTCACAAAAGTAAGTGGAATCTTCATCTTCAGAGAGTTTGCTTTTTAATTTATGCAAAAACCCCATTCTTTATGTAGCAATGCCACTGGCTGTCAAATGCAGCAGTTTCACATCTCACTTTGAAGGGAAGTATTTTAGTGTGCATCTGAGGTGAATTATGGAAAGAGTTAAATGGAGTCCATCAGACAGAAATGCTTCATGTGAATTTCCCAATACATACCATGCATTTCCTGTATTAAATGAAGAGACCTGTAAAAAGTTAGGAGGATGTTCTTCCTTTGGGAGTTCAGATGCTCCAGAAGTATCACAACATGAAGTTAATTTGAATTTTGCTGTAGTGCAGTGAATTCACTTCCCTTAGCAAGGATCCCAAGTGCTCTATGACAGTCTGTTCACCACTGTAGTAAGCTTTGCCAGCTCAATTTAATGAGGAAAGACAAGCATGTCATAAAAGCATGTTTTACAGGTGCCTCTTCTTTTGTTGATAATCCATACAGCAGTTTCCCTTTTCATATAATAATATACCTGTGACTCTTTTTAAGCCATTAATTGCCAGCAGATACAGTAATGTGCTCAGTGTTGCAATCCATGAACATGTTCCCTTAAGCCTGGCTTGTACATGACTGTACAAGCTGGAGCATAGCTTTTACTGAAGTCAGTCCTGAACTGACTCTTCATCATCTGATGGAAGCTAATGACTGTGGAACTGGCAAGTGTAATCTTTGTTTTTCAGCATCAGAGACAAATAATGAGGTTCCAGGGGAGGATGTGGTGGAGAATCATGTCGCAGACCCGCTTTCACCAGATGTTTTCCCAAGTGCTGTGGGTTCAGAGTTTTCCATGCTCTCTTCTCCTTTCAATTCACTGGATCGGCCAGCAGCTCACGCGGATGGTGCAGGCCACGAACACTTGGGGAACAACCTGAACGTTGATGGGTTTCTAGAAAATCATGAGGAATCAGGTAGCAAAGAACAAAGTACTGAAGAGAACTTGCCAGTGTCTTCACCCAGCAAAAGGAAAAAAACTGTGCAGTGCAGAAGTTCCAGAGAGATCAATACAGAGCTGAGAGCACAAATCATGAAAGAGATCCGAAAACCAGGAAGGAGTAAGTATACCAAGTCTCTCTTTCAGATGGTTGGTGTGAGAGCTGGGTAAAAAGTTATTAGATCACTGTGTTAGAAACCCACTGAACCATGAGACTGAAGCAAAATGAATTTAAAGCTGAAAAGATGTGTTTTAAAAGCTCTGCTAAAAACTTACTGTTTTAAGGGTTTAAAACAGTTATACCTATCAAAGTTCATGGAAATCATGTTTTTTGTTAACATGGAATCAGTAAAGTTGGAAAAGAGCTCAGGGATCATCAAGTCCAACCTGTCACCTCATGACTAACTAAACCATGGCTTCAAGTGCCACATCCAATCCCCTCTTGAACACCTCCAGGGATGGTGACTCCACCACCTCCCTGGGCAGCACATTCCAATGGCCAATTACTCTTTCTGGGAAGAACTTTCTCCTCACCTCCAGCCTAAACTTCCCCTGGCACAGCTTGAGACTGTGTCCTCTTGTTATGTTCATGGTTGCCTGGGAGAAGAGACCAACTCCCACCTGGCTACAACCTCCTTTCAGGTAGTTGTAGAGAGCAAGGTCTCCCCTGAGCCTCCTCTTCTCCAGTTAGAATGAACTTGTCAGGTGTTCCAGTATTATCCTGCACTGCATTATCCTGTGGGTTTTGGAATGTTGGTGTTCTTTCACACTATGTCATTGCTACAGGTCTGGTTGATAGTTCTATCCTAAAATCCTACAAATGCTGAATGAAATCTATGGTATTTCTCTCAGACCTATTGAACAGATGCCTGTGTAGGCATTTCTGAAATAACTGATTTTGCTCTTCTCTTTCAGAATATGAAAGAATCTTCTTTTTACTGAAGCACGTGCAGGGAAGCTTACAAACCCGGCTGATATTCCTGCAAAACGTGATTAAAGAAGCTACAAGGTTGGTAACTGAAATGTATTAACCCTAGGAAACTTCAGCATGTGCTGCCATACTTCACTGCTTGGCAGTCATGCAGGTTGGTTTTGTCCTTCTCTTTAACCTGCCACACAATGTGTATAGTAAATATGATAGAGAGCTTTAATAAATACCTCCCTAGAAAAAACACACAACCCATGAACCTCATGATGCAATTGGCACAAGCTTGCCTTACTGTCTGAGATTGTCTTGATGGTAGCTGCTGTAACTGCCATCTCACCACAAATGTAGATGGACAAGGGTAGAGAAAGAGAAGGTAATGTTAGAAAATGATTGGAGTTTCAGAGTTCAGGTGTGGAATGCACTGCAGATTTGAACTGACATTCATTGCTGTGCATGAAGCCTTCAGAAAGCTGAAATCTGTTACTCTACATCAGCTCAAAATCTTGGTATAAAATGAGTTTTAAGATCTAGGTAGGCTCCATGAAGGTATGGCTCTGCTTTTCAGAGTTAATTCCTTCAGAGACATTGTAGTCCAGTCTGAGGCTGTGGAACTGGGAGCTAATTTATCACCAGAGTGGGGGTTTGCTTAGGATTTCAACCCCATGTTGTTAGTCTAGGTAGAAAATGTTCTTTACAGAAGCCTTAGACTGACCCTTCTTGCTTAGCCCTCTACATCTTTATTAAGAGGAAAGAAGAGAGAATCAGGTAATTATGATGGGAACCAGTAGTGTTTGTGTTGCACTAATAATTCTTACCTGGATCATAAACATTTAAGACTTGCTGCAGAAGCCTCAAAGAATAGTTGTTATTTTGTTCTTGAGTCTGTTTTTTTCAGTAGTCAGCTTTTCTCCTGTGACATTATTAACACACTTCATGACTAAATAAAAAGTAATTTGGGGGTAAAGCCATGCTCAGCCTTGAAGGTGTACTGAACACTGGGTATTCATACAGCCCTTCTAGCCTCCTGCTGTCAGCAGAGCATGCAGATTCATATAGACAATGCTCTTCCTATAGCACTGATTAGTTTATTACACTTTTGCATCATCTGTCTTTATGCTGCTGGTTGGAGTTGTTCCACAGCCTAGAGGTTGTACATGCTTCCTCACTGTCTCAGCACAGGAAAACAATACTGTTGCTCCTGAACTCTGTGGCAGCCCTCACTGGGATGGAAGTATTTGTGCCTCTAAAGTGGTGCTCTTTAGGTCATCTGTAATCCTCATTCCTGTTGCACAGTCCATTTCGTTTATCTGGAGTTGATCCTTTCCCTGTGCAGCTCAGTAGTGGTTGAGTATTGCTGTTGGATGCATCAGAACTGAATTAAATATTGTTCCCCACCTTTGTCAACAGTTTCTGTATCCACTGGTGGAAAAGGTTGGCAATTCTGTTTCCATTATTAAACTTTATTGGTTTGAGTGTCAGGACATCTTAATCTCTCCCCCTCCTCTTCTCTCTTAGGTTAGTGCTTTATAGTGTGGTCATTTTGTTGAGCTGTGCACAGTCCCTGTTCTTGCCTTACACAGGCAAGCTCTTGCATCTAACCAGAGTTCCCTGCTCCCTGCAGGAAACATCTCTAGGCTCTCCAGAGCTGTCAGGACAGTCTTGTTTTAACTGCTGGGTGACCTTTGACATGGCAGGTCATTCAGATTTGGGATGCAAGGTATCTTTCCCTGCTCCAAGGAGCTCTGACTCTGAACACAGGCTTCAGAAGTGTGTATTTGAAGGCAGTCCCCATTCAATTCTGGAGGCTAATGCCCTAGAGGATCCTGAGGGGAGAGGAAGTTTCTTACATCCACAGATTTTAGCTTCCTTTGGAGACCAACTGCCCCACAGTTCATCTTTCTGCTAGCACAGAAGCTATCCCTGTTCAGAGGCAGAAATCAAGATGAGGGAGATAATGGATGCAAATATTGAGGATGAGAAGCTGCCACATACCACTCTCTCAGCCCCTCAGTCATTTCTAGTCTGTCAAACACTTACATTTAGTGAAGTGCATTTGGCTTGGCCTGGGTGGATAGCATTAGTGCTTATAATGGGTCCTTACTGAACATGAGGCATGACTTCCCAACAGATGGCTATAATTTGGGGTCCACTAAAGGAAAAGTTACTTAGGGAATAGCTAAAAGAAATTAGCTGATGTAGTGGGGAGGCCTTCAGGACTTCTGGATTTGGCAGAGCAATCTATTCATGGTTTTAAGACCAGGCAACTTATTTTATTCTCAGCAAAACAGTCTAGAGCAAAAGCTGAAAAAAAACCACAGACCAACATTCTCCCAATCAACCAACCTCTCAGCAGGAGAATTCCCTTTTATTTTTCCTCTGAATGAAGAGCTTTGAGCCACTAATGCATAGCAAGGGTTAAAGCGTGTGCCTAGACACGGTGTTGAGCAATGCACACTTGTGGTCTAAGTGTTGGCAACAGCTAATGCAATCAGCTTCAAAACAGTGACTTTTTATGCTCAATAGCTAGAACTACTCAAGGAAGTTATATTACTGAGGGTACTAATATTCCTAGCAGAGTGCACAGTTGAACTAAAATCAGTGTCTAATTCTGTTAATTACAGTATTAGCTGAGTTAATGTGAACTGTTTCTGTTGCCTTGAAAAAGGCCTTTCAGAGAGATGTCCTGAAAGGCTTGACAAAGTCCACTGCAAACCTGCATTCTTGTGCCAGCAGTAATGTGAGCATAGTTAGTGTGTTTTTTCTCCACCTTCCACCAGGTTTTAAGTTTCTAGGAAACATCTGCTCTTAACTTGTACAACTGCTTCAGAAGGGCTGGAAGGTATTCTGGAAAGCAGCAGTGCCCAGTTACTTGCACACAGAGTATGTACCTGTTAAATTTTCATGAGGATGGTGTATAGTAAAGCACATTGCTATTAGCTTAAGTAATTTGACTTTTAACAGAGGGAATGAGAATGAATGATTACTTGCTTCCCAGATTAAAAGCTTTCTACAAGCAGGGAACAGCTGTGAAAGCAGTGAGGAGGAATGGAGGGGAAGCACTACTTGAGGCGTGGGGCTGTTGTGGGGTTACTGAGGAGTACTTTGGGAAGTCCATGGGTAAGGGTCTCCAGCACCAGTATTTCACAAGATAATTGATGGTTGGGAAGGGGACCTTGTTTCCCCATAATCAAGCCATGATTGTGCAAAGGTCAGTGT